>APFE031552044.1:0-27537 GCA_000404065.3 Pinus taeda | reverse complement strand
CATGTAGATCATGAGGCATGGTTGATTGACTCAGGTGCATCCTTTCACTTCACTCCCCATAGAGAGTGGTTCTGCGAGTATGAGAAATATGATGGTGGTGATGTCTTCTTAGGAGATGATAGGAAGGCTAGAATCATTGGTCGCGGAAAAGTAAAGTTGAAGTTGCAAGGTGGAAGGGTTAAAACCCTTCCGGGTGTTCTGCATATTCCTGCGTTGGCCAGAAATCTGATTTCTGTAAGCAAGTTGGATGATGCAGGTGTAAAGACAGTGTTCGAGAAGGATACCTGCAAGATGGTTCGAGGAGCATTGGTATTGATGTGGGTAGTTTGGATTGGAACTCTATACAAGCTGCAAGGTAGCACTATTGTTGATGGGTGCAATAGTTCTATGGTTCCTGAAAATGAAGCAGAAAATGTAGTGGTCTTTAGAGAGAAGACCATGATGTGGCGTTAAAGGCTTGGACATATTGGAGAGAAGGGACTTTTAATACTTCATGGTAAAGGTATGGTAGAAGGTATGAGTAATAGCTCTCTAGATTTTGATTTCTGTGAAAATTGTGTATATGGGAAGCATAATCGGGTGAATTTCCCCTTTGCTGGTAAGAGGACGAAACAAATATTAGAGCTTGTGCACAGTGATGTGTTTGGACCTGTGAAGGTTCCATCACTGGGAAAGTTTGTGTACTATGTATCATTTATAGATGACTTCTCAAGGAATACATGGATATATTTCCTTAAGAAGAAATATGAAGTCTTTGATAAGTTTAAAGAATTTAAGTTTCTGGTGGAAAATCAGACAGAGGAGAAGATAAAGGTGTTGAGGACAGATAATGGTGGAGAATTCTGCAGCAAGGAATTTGAAGAATTTTGTAAGAAGTGTGGTATAGAACGGCAAAAGACTACTCCATATACACCTCAGCAAAATGGAGTCGCAGAAAGAATGAACAAAATGTTGATGGAAAGGGCAAGAAGCATGCTCAGTGGTGTTGGGTTAGGACAGAAATTCTAGGCAGAGGCGGTGGATACTGCATGTTACTTGGTCAACAGGTCACCTTCATCAGCGTTGGAGGATAAGACTCCACAAGAAGTATGGACTGGTAAGAAACCCTCTCTTTCACATCTGAGGGTATTTGGATGTGATGCATATGTACATGTTCCACAGGAGAAACGAACCAAGTTGGATAGTAAATATGAAAAGTGCATCTTTATTGGATATAAGGATGGTTTAATGGGTTATAAGCTTTGGAACCCAGTCACATGAAAAGTTGTGTACAATCGAGATGTGGTGTTTAGAGAGGTGAAAGATGTTATCAAACATGAATTCCAACCAAAGGAACCTGTGAAGATAGAGTTTGAACTAAAGTAGGAAAAGTCAGACTTTGTAGCAGAGGAGGAATCAGAAAATGAAGAGCCACAAACTCTGGCTGTGAGAAGATCAGTTCGAGAAAGAAGGCAATTAGAGAGGTATATTCCATCTACTTTCTATTCAAATTTTGCTTTGTTTGTTACTGATGATGATCCCAGAACTGTGAAGGAAGCAGTGGATTCAGAGGATGGAAAACTCTGGAAAGAGGCCATGGTTGATGAAATAGCATCTTTGCACAAAAATGAGGCTTGGGATCTGGTGGAGTTGCTGGCTGGAAGGAAACCCATAGATAGCAAATGGGTGTTCAAGAAGAAGACAAATGCAAAAGGGAAGGTGGAGAAATACAAAGCTCTATTGTAGCAAAAGGTTATTCCCAGGTGCCGGGAATTAATTTTGGTGATATTTTTTCTCCTGTTGTCAAGGTAACTTCTATTAGATTACTTTTATCTGTTGCTGCTACTTTTGATTTGGAGGTAGAACAGATGGATGTGAAGTCAACATTTCTTCATGGGGATTTGGAAGAGGAAATCTACATGAAGCAACCCGAGGGCTTTGCGGTGAAGGGTAAGAAAGAACCGGTATGCAAGTTAAATAAGTCTTTCTATGGGTTAAAACAGTCACCAAGGATGTGGTATCATAAATTTGATACATTTATATGGGGACTTGGCTTCACTAGAAGCAAAGCAGATCATTGTGTGTATTTTAAATTCATTGGTGATCGTGTTATTTATCTGGTCTTGTATGTGGATGATATGTTGCTGGTTGGAAATGACAAAGAAATTATCCAGGATTTGAAGAGCCGATTGTCCTCCAAATTTGACATGAAAGATCTCAGTGCTGCAAAGTATATTTCGGGCATGGAAATTAAAAGAGATCGGGAAAAGAGGAAGCTCTGGTTAAACCAGAGGAAGTATGTCGAGACAATACTGCAGAGGTTTAATATGCAGGATAGTAAACCGATGAAGTTTCGTATTCTTTTAGGTGTGAGGTTATCTGTTGAACAGTGTCCCAAGACACAAGAAGAGGAAGAGGACATGTCCCGTGTTCCATATGCAAGTGCAGTCGGTAGCTTGATGTATGCAATGGTCTGTACTAGACCATACATTGCACATGCAATGGGAGTATTGAGCAAGTTTATGTCAAAACTAGGGAAGGAGCACTGTACAGCAATGAAGCGGGTTTTCAGGTATTTGTGAGGCACTAGTGATTATGCTTTGTGCTACCAAGGAAGACCAGGATTGGACAGAGTGTTGGATATTTGTGGCTTTGTTGATGCAGACTGGTGTAGAGCTATAACTAGGGTCTCTCACACCTCTAATTACTCCACATTAATAAATCAATCCGGGAACTTTTTGTTATTGCAAAGAGTAACTCAATCCGAGGATATTTGTCTGAGTAATGCTTAGTAGTATAGTGTTCAGAAGATACAAAAGAAGACAGATGCTAAGCTGTAACTGAACTAACCCAAAAGATAGAGTCACACAAGACAGTTGATCAGTGAAGGGTACGGAAGCAATAACCCATCCCTTTAGAAACTGATAGAAAGGAAATTAGAGCATGGAATTATAGGTCTGGGAGCTAGGCAGCGTCTTGCTGAGGCTCACTACAGCCTTAGACCTTCTCTCACACCAAAACAACAAAGGAAAGTAAATAAAACGGCAGAAGGTAAAATGGAACAACAAAATGGAAATGGAATAGCAGTAAATGGAACAACAGTAAATGGAACAACAATAAATGGAACAGCAATCGAAAGAACTACATCTCACGAGCTAAAACCAACTGATTCTCACTCTGATTCTCTCTTCAAGCAAACTAGATAAGATATACTTTATGAAACAACATTCATTGATGAATTATGGGACAACAACCATCCACCATATATACAAGCTCTATATTAATATAGTAATCTGAGAATGAAGGATGATATAACTATGTTTCTAAACAGAGTAACAATACTTTGAAGTCCCAACAACTATTATTTCACATGGATCCAATGACAGTAACATTCATAACGACACTCTGTTACAGAAATAGCTGATTAAAGACGCAATTTAACCCTAAATAGATCCAATTCTAGAGTGCAGAGTCATTACATGGAAAAATCATTCATATATTGATCATAACAGAGCATAGCATATCATATGAAAGATGTATCAGATTACTGAGCAATAGAGATAAAAAAACCACACATAAATCACAGTATAATGATACAAAACCAAGTGTCCTTCAGAGCTAGGCCCTTAGCTGCCAATGGTACACCGCCTTAGATTACTCCAGACGCAGAGATGAAATAAACACCAAGTCTTTTGTATTAATGCATCAACCAATGTATAACAAAACCAGGTCTCAGTGAGACTCGATGATCAAAGTTTTGTTCCGAAACTTAAAATTATAAAAACAATAGTCCTCCTGCTTAATGACATTGTTCCTTTATATAAAAGTAATGACGAAGTTATCTAGATAACAAAGATAAGTAAAACAACAATCCCTCAGGATCGAAGATCCTGAGGGATTCACCAATCAGTTAATCTTTCACTTTTCTTTCTCGCGTTCACCGACTCGGTATCCCTCTTTCCTTTCCTGGGCTATTCAGCTCGGATTTACTTGATCTTGTTTGCATCCGGTTCCCCTCTGGAGGGACAACAGGTATTCCTCTTCGGCTTTCCGCTTTTGGACAGCAACTCCTTGCTTCCACTTCTCCCTTCATAGAAAAACGACGATTCTTAGTGATTGAGCTTTCCTTGTTAATTCTTGCACATTTTATTACAATCCTTTATCTCTTTTGAATTCACAATGCAGAAAAGGTTACAATTATTACTGAAAAGCCACTAAATTTCTTGTCAAAAGCATACCTTTCAAGTACTCCACAACTGGGCTGGAGATCTGGATCAGAGAAGATCTACAAGTGGGTATGTGTTTAACCTATTTGGAGGTGCAGTTAGTTGGATGAGTAAGAAACAATCTGTAGTGGCACTATCAACTACAGAGGTAGAATACATGGCATCCACTCATGCAAATAAGGAAGCAGTTTGGTTGAAGAGATTGTGTTCAAGTATGGGGTTAGTACAGGGAGCTATAAGGATAGACTTTGAGAGCCAAAGTGCAATTTTCTTGGCAAAGAACCCTGATTATCATTCAAAGACAAAGCACATTGATGTTCGGTATCACTTTGTGAGGGATATGATAGAAGGCAAAAAGGTGTTGCTGGTAAAGGTGGACACTTTGAAGAATACTGCAGATGCATTGACATAATCTGTTAGCTCTGAGAAGTTCTCTTGGTGTAGAGAAACAATGTGTTTTTCAGGGCTAGAAAAATGACCAAGCTCTCCTGTGGCCCCCTGTGGAAAGAAAAAAACAAGTGGGAGATTGTTCAGTTGCGTTATATTCTTTCCACATAGTTAACAAGGGGTTTTAGGGGTACCCATAACCCCACTTTATGGGGTATGGCGCAGCGCCCCAGAAAATTTTGGTTTTGGACCCTATGTTAGGTTGGGTGGACCCACCTATAGTTTTGTGCATGATTTTCGCACATGTTTTTTTGGATGCGATGGTTTTCGGTCCATGGTTTTGGATGCGATGGTTTTCGGTCCATGGTATTGGATGCTTCAGCATGTATAAATATGTATTGTAGAATTGGAAGGAAAATAATGAAAAATCAAGCTAGTAGTCCCGGTTTTGGGATCCATTGGGAAATCTCTGTATATATGTCTTTTATGTGTTATGCTCTCCCATTTTTATTTTTCTTGTGATTTAGAATTCGTATGCAGGTAATTTCTATACGGGGTTAAAACCTACAACCTTGAGGGTAATTTTTTATTGATCAACATTGTTATCATTATTTTAATGAGTTATGTAAGTTACAACAAGTTCTGGGCAGAGGCCATGATTATGGGCTAGAAAAGTGGCTTAATTCTTGAGGTCACTGGCACATAACTATCAATTTTGGTCCATCGTCACTAGAAGACAGGCTTGTGAGAGTGACTTTGGGTTTCTGATCGCTCCCTTTCCATAGCATGAGAGCGGATATGGCCTAAGAGCTACAGAGTAATAGTGGGTCCTAGGGATAGGCTGTCTCTGTGGTTGACTTATCTCATGAGCGTCCTATTGATAACATTGGATGACTGTATGTGATGTCCTATCGATTCCACTTCCTTAAGGTGACATAGGAGGATGAATCTTATTATAGTAGAATCTCTCATCTTGTTTACCTAAGTTGACATGCTTACTTTTAGTAGACTTGGGAGGGGGTGTTATAGACAGATACTATCATTTGCACAATTTTCCTTTCATTCCATTGCATTACAACAACTTTCAAAGGGTAGAATCATTAATGGGTCTGACTTAAATAATTATGCTTGAGGTGGAATTGGGGGAGGAATATTTGATGGAGTACCTTAGTGTAATAGCTTGTTGGAACTGGAATGAGAAGATATACAGGATGCAATGTTTAGATGTGATTTCAAGTGGCCAAAGAGAGTATGGTCGATGGTTGACCATTTTGCCACATTAAAAGCGACTTTAGTTAGTTACTTAATTGAATTAAAATAGGGGAAAATAATTAATTGAAGGAAAAATCGTCAAAAGTGACTTAGTGAAATAAAATAAAATTAAAAGTCATTTATATGGAGCAAAAACGTAGTTTCTATAATAATATTAAATAAACAAAATAAGATTATTCTAGATACTTGGAAATTTATCTAAGGAGTCTTTAAAAGGAGGAGGAGGAGATCATTTGGGTGATCCTTGAGTTGAGTATTTTTCTTCTTGTGGAGAGGTTTGGAGAACCGAGAGTTCACAACTTCAGCAATAGCCCCATGTTGGAAACCCTTCGGTGATTTCAGTGGGAGTGGGTGAGAACAATTCCCTTGTCTTGGTGAATTCAATCAGAATTCAGAGGAGTGCTTATTGGTTGCAGTTTCATTTTTAGAGGCTAGCTATAGTGCTACAACAAATATATTTTGAGGTTGGATCTAGCTTTCAATAGTTGTTCAAGATTCTCAGCTATTTCAAGCTGTTTCATATTTCCATGTACTCATATTTATGGTTAATATAATGGAATTGAGATTAAATATATTTTTCTTATGTTCAAAATTTCTGGTTCTTTACAATGTTGCAAAAATTTCATGAAGTTGTCGTGGTATAAATACTATGTATTTTTTCGGCTATATTGTAGATTGAAAACATTGCTAGCAAAAAATACTGTAGAATTATGGTGTTTTATGCATGTAATTTCTGGTTTGATTTTGTTGTGATGAAATCACCATTATTTTAGCCAAATATTCTCTTATTCCATTATGATTTTTCTTGATCATAACATTAACCAAAGTAGTTTCTGGAGATGATCACGTAGATAGCTACTTTCCTAGATCTTTATGACTCAATTTTTTTGGGGGAAAGAAATTTTTTGATAGAGCCTAATTGTGAGGAAGCCATAGCTGTACTAAAAATTGAATACATTGGGGATTCCTGAGGGGTGGGATCTAAAGCTGGTAACCGATGGGGAAGATATGTGAGGAGGACGAATACCTCCATTTCACTTTGTATTCATATTGGTAATCTGCTCATTTGACATTGCTAGATCTAATGACTAAGAGGGTTGTACCACCTCGCCGTTCAACATATTGAAATGAATTATAAGGCTAACAATTGTTATCGAAGATTGATGGTGGAGATATAGCGCACAAATTGAAGGTTGTCATAAGTAAGAATAAAACAAATGAGAAGGGCCCCACTTGACACGAGGACACAAATGAACTTGAAGATAATGGGATATCCAAATATTAATTCCTTCTAAAGGGTCAGAGGAGTAATCTATGGGCTATTCTTCAAGGGATGTGTCCATGAGAAAATCTCGATGACATAAAGAGGAAAACTATAAACCCTCACGTAGAAAACCCATCACTCTTAACTTATATGCACAATCAAGATTTTAAACAAACTATTTCAATATCAAACTTTTCATTTAAAAAATATCTCATATAAGAATTTCACTTACCAAATCCAAATTGACTACTCGTCAAATTTAAATTACCTTTGTATTATTGGTTATATTAACAAATTGAATTTCCTTTATATCATTTATAGGGATGGACATATTTGATTAATTAAGGGTAGAACAAGTGGTTAAGATGAGTTGTTAACTCCCCACAACGCGCATGTTCGATTCCTTGAAATGACATGCTTGGCTTGTATTAATTACGCTCAAGGAATATGCAACGCCATCCATGGTCAATACAATGCATCTCATCATTGTGTCATTACTATTTCAAAAAAAAAATGAATCAATTTTCTATTATTAAAATTGAAGTGATATAAGAACCCGGAGGACAATTCTATTAAGGTATTTCTAGTATAAAAGTTTACTATTCAAGTTTTAATGGTTTTCTTTCTAATTCATTATTACTTTTATATTAGTGAAATGTATTAATAACTTTAAAATGATTTTAAAATAATATTAATAAAATAGATATGAAATATTTTTTTAAAATAAATACTAAGTTAATAATATACTAATACAAAATTAAATTTCTTAATTATATTTATTAAATATATAAATATAAATAAATTCTCATAAATAGATAATAGACAAATTTATTAAAAGATAAGTAATACACAAACGATTTTTTCTCGTAAATAAGTCATATAATTTCATGTGAGAATATGATTTGTTGTTGTTTAAAATGCATTTTTGGATGCATAAATGGATTAACATTTTGAGAATGCCTAGAGAATTTTATATTTTGCAAATTAAACAACTTAAACTTAATATTTTTAAAAATCTATACTATATTTTGGCAAAATTCACTTGAGAAATGACAAAGAAAAAGAGTCATTTTATCTTATATACTTTTGTGATCCATATTGTGAATAAAAATGCCTTTCCAATTATTCTTAATGATATAATTAATGTGAATGACATTATTAGTTTTTGATCTATTATTTAGACCATCTTAAATAATAATAAGAAATATTTAACTTAAAATCTAATTATATGACTAAAATAATTTGAAATTTAATATTATATCTTAAAAATATTTTACAATTATGAAAATTATAGTATTGATATTTCTAGATATCTATATTCTTTACGTGGAAACATAAGACTGCCAACGTCTTAAATGGACGCTCCACCTATCCTTATCCTTAGGGACAAGAAAGGAAGAAGAATAATTAGAAAAGCCTGTGAATGGGATTATGTAAGTGGAAAAAAAGGAGAGAAAAAATAGTTTTGTTAGATAAAAGAGGGTATTGGAGAAAAAATATGTAATAATCTTCTCAAAAATTAAGTATTTCATACAATTTTGTGATTCATATTGAAAAATATAACTCTTTCGTATTTAATAAATTGAAGATGGTCCACTCCAATCAATAAAGAAAACTTAAAGCATAAAAAATTAAATTATAAATACAATGGAAATAATTATTGAAGTGGGAAAAGTCAATGAAATAATCTAGGATTATAGGGAATAAAATACCTAAAAAGAAAATTAATTAATTAGTTAATTAACTTAGTTAAAAAAATTAATAAAAATGATAAAAAAATTATAAATTATTATAATTAACGAATAAAAATTAAGAATAGAATTAAATATACTTGAATAATTAATAATTTAATTAAAATAATGAAATGAAGCAATATAATTACTTAATATTAATAATAATAAATACATAAATAAATAAATATTTCCGAAGGAAGGCACGAGTTGCTACTAATTTTCCACCCATTGTCTCTATTCAAATTGCTAGTATGCTTCTCAACTTCTATAACTTCTGTGAACTTCCTATGATGGAAGTGATCAATTGTGGCAATGACCCGAGACTTCTCAACACAGAGGTGATGATTGGACTTTTAAGCATGCTAAGGTAAGGGAGAAGACTCGGTTTAGTTGCGCTTGATGTATGATGTGTGCTCTTGGATTCTTTGTTTGATGGAGCGTGTAGTCTCTCCAATGTAGGGCGTTCCCCATGAGAAAGGGATTAACTAAACACTTTTCATATACTTGGGGTCTAACCGGCTGTTGAAAGATCTAGGGAAGCTATCGAGGGTGAAAATGGGATTAAAGGTAGTATGAACAATATTCCTTCTAAGAATACGAGAAATCTTGTATGTGGTTCCTAGAATGGTCGCGAGATGCATGCGGCTAACTAAATGAGCACGATCCTCCCTTTGCCTAGGTCCTATACTTTCTTTATGGAAATATTTGAGGCTAAGACACCTGCGGATAGCAATTCTTCGAAAAAACTTTTAGGAGATTGGATTTCTTGTTCAAAGTGACTTTCATAAAAAAAAACTAAAAGTTGAGGTAGCTAGAGTGTTAAGAACACCAAACATTTAAGTTGGATAATGATGATGAGATGCGTGAAAGTATTAACCGGTATGAGTTTTTTTACAAAAATCTTCGAAAGAAAAAGAACCATATCCTTTATTTGAAAATAAGAATATCAACGAATGGAAGGCTATCATTAACTTCTATCTCCATGGTGAACTTAATGGAGTTGGATTGACTATTAAGATGTAAAAGGAAAGAATTCAATTGGTTATGACCATGAGGTCGATTGACGAAAGTATCATGAATAAACCTCTTCCACATTTTCAAGCAAAGAGGGGCAGAAGCTAATGCTCTAGATTTAAAATATTCCATGAATAGGTTTGAAACAACCAAGAAGAGTGGGGAACTGATGGCTACTCATCAAGTGTGTTATTAGAATTCACCCTAGAAACTGAAAAAGGTGGAGATGAGGAAAAGAGCTACCAAGTTGGCACTATTAGGATGAATTAATGCAATTAATAACCACCATCTCTTCTTTAATAGGGATATTAGTAAAGAGAGACTGTGTCAAAGCTGACAAGAAAATCCTCTAGATGAAGGTTAATATCCTTAAGCTCATTGATGAAAGAAGCAAAATCCTTAACAAAGGATTTTGTAAGGCCAACAAGGGGCCTGAGGTTCTAGGCAAAAAAAATTGCAAGAGGATAAGTGGGCCTACCAATCTTGTTTATAATGGGTCTAATGGGGACGTCATCTTTATGGATTTGGAGAAGCCCATAGATCCTAGGGGTGAGGGGGTTGCTAAAAATTTGTTTTTCTTAATAAGACTAGGAAGATTGCTATAATTAATAACACAACTTTTCTTATTTAATTTTTTGTAGTTGCAGCTATTAAGAAGGTAATCCATCATTTTGTTATGATAATCCATCTCATCAAAGATTATCAAAGCCCCACCCTTATCATGCAACAACCACATCGGGTCATCGTTTAAAGCCTCCAGAGTGTAAAATTCCTGGTGAGATATATTGCACATTTTGGAAGCTAAGTCAAAGTTCAAACCTTTCTCTAATGTTCAAAAATTAGAAGATGAAAGCACTTACTAGATTTGAAGATGAAAGCACTTACTAGAGAGGTTAACAACCTTTTTACTTTTATATAAAAAAGATTTTGACATTATTAATATTATTTTTGTTCATATTTTTATTAAAAAACAATGTATTTATATTATTCATATTAATTTTATTATTACTAAAATTCATTATATTCGTAACTTTTTACTTTTATATACAAATTTTTTGGCATCATTAATATTAGATATCATTTTGGGATTCAACTGCGTTAAGTAAGTCGTTAAGTAAGTCATTCAAACGTATAACCATTTCCATGAGAGGTAGTTGTAACTGACTAATTTCTCATGATTTTTGAATAGTTCACTTAGCACTCATTGCATCGGGGTGAGAAGTGGGATTGAAACTAGTGAAAATGGGAGACGAATCACATAGCATCAATTATCACTTCCAGAGCTGCGCCCGTAACCAGGACTTCCAGGAGGTCACCCATTCCCAGAACTCCTCTGGCTCAAGCGCTCCTAGAACTCCTCTGGCTCAAGCGCGCTAAATTTTTCCCCCAATCAAGCCACACTTAGCTTGCTACCCCATTTGCAAAACCTTAGCAAGTATTGTGCCTCATGAACCATTCAAGTAGAGATCGCTTGATTGTGGGAAAAACTCCACAGTTAAGCGCGCTTGAGCCAGAGGAGTTCTGGATAGAGGAGTTCTTGGATGGTGACCTCCTGGGAAGCTCCTGGTTACCGGGTGCAAGCCCCGGAAGTGATGATTCATGCTATGTGATTCGTTCTCCACTTTTGACTAGTTTCAATCCCACTTCTTCACCTGTGAGCATCACCAGATGCAATGAGTGCTAAGTGAACTATTTCAAAATCATGAGAAATTAGTGAGTTACGACTACCTCTCATGGAAATGGTCATACGTTTGAATGACTGCATGAATCCCAAATATAATATCTAATATAATGCTTCATTAATATTATTTTATTCATATTTTATTTAAAGAATAATGTATTTTATATTATTCATATTAATTTTATTATTATTAAAATTCATTATATTCGTATTAATTTTATTATTATTAAAACTCATTATATTCGTATTATTACTAACTCAACGAGGAGGGGGGTAACAAACTATTAATAGAAAAGGAACGACACTCGAAGAACAACGAGGGGGAACAGAAGGGCTTGACCAGGAACGAGGCTGAAAACTATCGAGGGAAGAGGGAATCAACAATCGGTTGGAGGCTCCGGAGTAACCAGCGAGAGGGGAATATGAGGGAATGCCACTTTCACGAGGAGAATCCCTCTGAGGAATAGAACAGAGGCGACTTTTTTTCGGATAGAGGGGAGACGGGAGGATCCGAATAGGAATATTTTCGTGCTTGAAGGGGAAGATGGGTTAAAGAAGAGGGGAAGCACTGGAAACATAACTGAGTTTTTAACGGTGTGAGAGGAGTCATGAACAACCCCGGAAGTCAAGCTGGAATTCATGCAATCAAATCTGGAGAACTGCCGAATCCAGAATGAAAGGCAGGGATAAAACTTGAAGAAGAGAAGAGACCAATGTCACTGGAACTGCTAACACACTGGAGGGAGTGCAACATCAACCACAGCCAGGTTACAGTCAAAGGTCTGAAATGTTGTGCCCTTAAATCCGTGTTGTTATGAATTAAAAGAAAAATTTAAAAATTATATAATTTGAAAATTAATAAATAACTAGCATTTGCACAAGATGTTGCAAAGGAAACCCCCTAAGACATAAATTGAGGAACAATGGTAACATGGGAATGGAAAACTCTAAATAAGATACAAAGATGTAGCAAAAATGAAAATTGAAAGTTGTATAAATAGAAGTTGATTTAGGGTGCGTTAGACTATATTTTTAATTAATTATTGAATTAATATTGCATATAAATTTCATAAAATTCAACCAACTTATAATTCAAGGTTCTCATCTCTAAGTTTTACTTTGTGTCATTAAGATGGTGATGCCAGTCTCAACCACTAAACCGCAGACTAACAAACAAAAAACTGGAAATGGAAAATATCATGATCATTACCATAGTAAACCCAATGACTCTACACACAATAATTTATTCTTTATTGGATGAGCATATTGTTTACCCATATCCACAAAAAAAATGCAAGGTGGAAAGCATTATATAAAACAAAATCTATTATAACTTGTAACAATATTCCAACCAATAAAACTATTTGCACATTTTGGAAGATAAAATGACTAAGTTTTGAAAAATTCAATCAGAAAATGTCCAAGATCATTGGCTCACATGATTAATGGTACCTTGTCCTATGAATCTAATATTTGTATGCACTTATAATTAACGGAGAAAAAAAGATCCAAAAAATGTATAGCATAGGGACCAATAAAGAGTCTATTTGATAATCCTTGCTAGGCTCAGCCAAAAAAACATTACTCCTCCTTAAATCCTTCATAGTCAATACAAATGTTGTACAACACAAAGCTCATGTTGTTGTCAATCAAGCAATGATCGAGAATGTCACTAGATTCCTTCAATGCCATATAATGATTAATGCACCAAACATAGGTACATAGGTGTACCAGCTGTAACAACTTATTTCATTTTACTAATTTGTCATGTCAAAATCAATGCAATACAATTAAGTCACCTTTAAACAAAACTTATGGCAAGATGCACCATTTTACTCACTGTAATAAACTCCAAATTAATTTACAAGTTAAAACTTATGGCAAGATGCAACATTTTGTTCATTGCAATAAACTCCAAATTAATTTACAAGTTAAAATTCTGAAACAAGAATAGAAGCTTATAGCTAAATCATGTTAAGTTGCATTAAAATCTTATTACAATATCTATATACATTTCCGGAAACAAAACTTATGGCAAAAAGCAACATTTTACTCACTATAATAAACTGTAAATTAATTTACAAATTAAAAGTAAACAATAATAGACGTTGATAGCTAAATCATGTTAAGTTGCATTAAAAAGAAATAGAATAGTTGTTGTTCATTGCAAACTCAAATACGAAATTTAGCCCATTGGCTCACTTTTCTTGTCTTTTTAGTGTATATAGCCGAACAATTTTTAATTATTAATAATATTATCACAAATAATGTAGGTTTATCCAGATTATTGTGTAACCCACAAGAAGAGAGAAATATTAATCATCCCTGATAGAAAAATGTATTTTTTATAATTCCTAATAAATAAAAGTAAAATTAATTATTTTGAGTGGAAAAACAAGATAGAAAATCGAGGCGTACTTGGAACATGTTGACTTTGGTGGAGCCAAAAAAAACACTCCCCTCACTTTTCTTTTATCTGTGCAGCGAGACCCCACCACGCCTTCATCGAAAGTTCCCTTGTCATCTCCAAGGGGGTTTTTCTATGAGAGTGGCAGTCTTAATAAAAAGAAAATTGACTTTGTTTCGCTAAATTGTACCGTACTTTATAGCCTATGAACTTAGTGCTCCAATAAGGTATATATTTCAATTTTTATGTACTTATTACTCTAAATTTATTTATTTATGTAAATTCTTAGAAAATAAAAATATATTTCTGAAATGAGTAATAATCTATTTTAATCCTTTTACACTGTTTTCTTGACTTTTCAATTATCCAAAATCCTAGTTTTTTGCACCAACACAGTAAAATTTTTAAAAAAATAAGAACATTATATTTCCACTCAGCCAAAATAAACAACAAAGAGCCCTGTTCTATCATTATGGGTTAGACGATCAAATTGACCTACCCTATTTAAGCAAAAATCCTTCCGATCAGCAAGGCAGCCAAAATTATTTATTTAAGTGAATTATGAGGCGGAGTTGTTTCATCAATAAACCAGATATAGAGCTATATTAACAAAGATGTAAATTCCCCATAGAGTTGAATTTAAGAAGATTTAAGAAGATATTACTTGACGATTAAAGATAAAAGATATTACTTGAGGATTAAAGATCAAAGGTGGCTATGAATTTTGAAATTTCCAAGCTTTATTATAATTTCTCTCACAGAAAGATAGAGATGAAACCCAAGGTCTCATATCTGGTTCAATTAAAATGATGATTAAGTAAAAATCAATAAAGAGATTTCGATTGGAATATCAAAGATAAAAGAATAATATTGAATTTTACGATCAAATATTCTTTTAAATGTGATTGCTTCAAGAACAACTGGAAATAGAGCATTAGAACGCAAACACAAAACAAACTTCTTCAGAGTTACATGTTTTGATGCCAGAATTTCTGTAGTCAGCATGAGATATTCAGGACAGTCTAAATAAATGCAGAAACACGTACAACACATGTTAGGTGCTGAACGCGATAAACACACAACACTCTATGAATCTGTCCCAACAGTTAACTTCCTATGTTATCTGTAACAAATCTATGTTACCTGTGCAGTTTTATTTGAATTTAGTTTAATTGCACCAAAAACAATTCATTCGGTCTATAGGTGTGTCTATTTTAATTTATTTATGAGGGTTTTGGGCATCAGATTTCATGGGAGATACTACTCTCTTTTTACTGCTGGCAGAAAAAGTGTTAGCTTTAGGAGCTGAAGCAGATCCTGCATGCCCATAACCACAAATCACATTATATAACAGATTCAGATCCGAAGTGTCTTTGCACCTAACTCTCACATTTGATTCATTCAAGCCCCTAACAACAAAATCGGAAATAAAAAATATCTATGTTTATGCCAAAAGAACAAACAAAAACTTTATTAATAAAGAGGAGAAGAAAAAAACTAAACCTCAAGCGGTGATGTTTTCACCGACTGTCAAAACAACAAAGAAAGAAACCATAAGGTCTCACAAAAACTAAAAAAATTACCATTTTTGAAAAGTAAATGAGGTTTGACGAAGAATCGTAAGTTTAGAGAAACCGCTGGCAGAAGCATTGAGGCCGACCTCCCAGCCCGCATGTATGCATCCAGCGTCTCCCAAATCTCTATTGTTGCAGCTTTATCTTGATGTCCTTTATGTTCGATAATCTCCAGGTAATTGCTAATCTGCAGGGAAATTACATGCTTTAAACCAATGCTGGCTGGCGGTGCGTCCGTGCCTTCCACATTAACTCTTCAGTAAACTGAATCGGTGTATTGGTGTTAGGATCAACGATCACACTTCATTCCATTGTCTAACACCACAGATCTACGGTCAACAATAAGACACGCGGCAGCTGAGGCAATTCATTTCATAGGGAATCGCCGTAAATAATAAACAAATAATTAAAAAAATAAAAAATATTAAATAATAATTAATAGAAAGAAATGAATAATGGAAAAAGTGGTTAGAAGGGAGTAGTATTTAATATAATTTGAGTTGGTCTAATGGTTAAGAGTATGCTTTTCTTTCTAAGAGGTCACAAGTTCAAAAAGAGAGAGGTGAATTAGGTTAATGATTAAAATGGTAAACAAATCAATTGAAACAAAACAAATAAATTAATATATCAATATTAAGCTTGTGAACTAGAGGTTTTCAATATTAAAGTTATTTAGATGTTTTTCCATTTTGAGGACTTACTGCCCCCACAAACAAGGGGTTTCATACATCAATTTGGTGTTTGTCTTGGCCATGCCCTTAAAATTGGATAATAATAATAATAATAATAATTAGTCAATATTAAAATTAAATTTTCCATTTTGAAGAATTATTGTCTCCACAAACAAGGGGTTCATATATGAATTTGGTGTCTCCCTTAGCCATGACCTTAAAATTGAATAAGAATAATAATAATAATTAAAAAACAACCATCTTTATTATTGATTAAATTGATATGAATGAGGTAATGAAATTAAAGAAAAATAAATATATGTTAATTAAGTTAATTACTAAAATGCTAATAAAAGGGAATTAGAAAAAAAAACAAAAAAAACCATTCTGGTGAAATCATCTTTGATGGACACGGTTTTTTTTCACGTAAGCCATGAAAAGCAAACCTAAATTAAAATGATGAAACGATACACACTTGAGAAACATTGAATAATAATCGAAACCAACATGAACATGATGAAAGTCAAAAACTTCCCTTAAACGAAACCTCTGTGAAGCTACTTTTCCCAACTGCGGTTTTATGCCCACAACTGCATCTCCATCTAGGCTGGAGAGATGGTCTAAATTTAATGAACTAAGTCCCGTCAAGGTTAAGCACATTGTAGTTGCAGTTGCAAAAGGAGAAATCATTTTTCAAAAATCAAGAAACAGGATATAAATATTACAAATGTATCCATAAATAAAGAATAAAATATGATTGCCAATGGCCATTTTCATGAACAACTATGTCGACTGACAGGGCTCAAAAAGACACTAAGTTTGATGGTGAACTCCAAATTAGTTAATGCATTTGAATCTCAAAAAGACACTCAAGTTTGATGGTGAACTCCAACTTAGTTAATGCATTTTTCTTCAACTGCAGGATTTTAAGTGCACCTAGATTGGTAATTATTTAACTCTCGAGATAAAGGCCAAAGGGAAAGTATTTATTTAGGTTTTTGAACCATGTATTTTTCAATATGCAGTAATAAATAAAATATTTTTTATTTGAAGTTTGATTATGTTAAAGAGTTTAGAAGCTCATTAAGTGAAGATGCTCGTTTCACTGTTTGATGTGTGTAGCTGTTAATCATAACTTAAAAATTAAATAAAAATTTAACAAAATCTAAAAATTAAAAAACTCTACAAAACATTTAATTAATATCGATTCATAAAAAAATATTGTAATTGAAGAAATTTAATCCTTCTTAGTTTATGTTAGATTTCTTTTTAAAATGTATTCCTTTTAAATAAATATTTTCTATTTTATGTTTCATATGTTACATCTGTATTTAAAATTGATGGGTATTAATTACTAAATATTTTCTATTTTAAGTTTGATAATGTTATTGATGGGTATTAATTAGTAAATATTTTCTATTTTAAGTTTGATAATGTTAAAGAGCTTAGACGCTCATTCTATACGGAGTATGATGTGTAAGTTTCTCCCTTCATAATGATGTGTAAGTTTCTCCCTTCATAAAAATAAAAAATAAAATTTATGTTAACTAGAAGTAAAATAAATGTGTTAATTTGATGTTTAAATATTATACTTTTCAAAAATATTTGGACAAGAAAATTAAACAAACTATTAGAAGATCTATGTTAACAATTTTGTCCATATCAACTTCAATATATATATAATATATATATATATATAATAAATATATATATATATATATATATATATAGTTTTTATGTTAATAATTTTATTTCGTCCTAAATATACTCTTCATATATATCTATAATAGAAAATTTTTATGTTTTTATGATTAAAATTTTTATTTGGTCTTATACATACTCTATTTAGCATTCAAAAATACAATTTATATAATGAAAAATAACATGTCATTGTATTTTGCACTCTAAGCACGTCAAGAAATTTCATCCCTCTTGGCTCATGTTATATCCATACATAAAATAGATAAAAAATGTATAAACAATACTCTAGTGATGCTATGAATTATTAGTAATTGTAGTATTTACAGACTTAGAAAAAGAAAAATGTATTAAACAAGTGTCGTAAATTAAAAATGACAGTGAATTCTAGTAATTATTGTCATGAACAAATATGAAAAAACAAGACACCTATAAGTAATCACATGGTACTTCTTTCCTTCCATGTTCTCCATAATTAAAAAAAAAAAGAGACTATGCATGACAGAAATGCATGGTTAGTTAATGACTATGTTGGTATAAGCAACACTCTAGAGAAGTTATGTTATTAATAACTAATAACTGTGTTGGTTGGAGACTTAGAAAAGGAAAATTGTATTAAACAGGTTTAATAAATTGAAAGTAACACTTGAATCTAGTAATGCTGGTCATGAACAAACAAGACACCTATCAGTTGCCACATGGTACCTCTTTCCTTCCATGTTCTCCATAATAAACCAACAAAAAAATAAAAATAAAGACTATGCACGAGAGAAGTGTTGGGTGAGTTAATGAAAAGTCCTAAACATTAATAATAACACACATGAGGACAAATAAGGAGTAGGACACTACCACGTGTGTCGAGGAAGGAAAAAATGAGGGCAACGGTACACCATATGGAGAGAGATCAAAAGACGGAAATGTTCCTAACACGGGGAGTTGTATTGTAGAAGCTGCAACAACTCATTTGACTAGAAACATCATGCTAGATAGACACAAATATAATTATTTCTATAATTTCATATTCTATGTGAGAAATATATTTTATATGTTTCCAATAAATTGCATATATTACGTGGAATGGATACTTAATTAGGAGCACTAAATCCAATAGGTTATGTATAATGGTCTGTGTTGGGAAAGAAAGACTATGTGAACAAGAAAACAAAAATATGCTTTATATGCACGATTCAAATTAATATTCTTAACTGAGCTTAGAATATTTCTTGTGTATGTGACAAATGATGTTGATATTTAAACGAAAACAAGGTAGATGATTATGTAATAGTTCTTTTGTATTGGGATAAGCATACAAGCACATCATAATTCATTTTGAAAAAAATTATACTTATGGAATATTGTATGTAATTAATTGTGATTTAGATGTATTTATACAAAGTTTAGAATAATATGTATATAATTCATGGCAAAAGAGAAATATTATTAGAAATTTTTTAATTTCTATTTATTGTGTTTAAAAGTATATATGAGAAGGAAAATGAATTATCTATGTACTTGTCTATAGAGGGACAAGCACTTTAATAATTTACAAAATATACATATACATTGCAATATTACATGAAGATATATTATCTAATAATCATGCATTATTCTTGTCTTAAAACCTTAGTCAAGAGTACTTCTAATAACTGAAAAGTAACAACAAATCATATAATCATACATGAGCATAAGTCACTATATGCATAATTTTCTTAGGCATATATGTTTTTGGAATTTTTAAAGGCACAAGGGTCTCGAGTCCAAATACCGAGGGGCTATTAGTGCAATGGTAAAAGAACATGAAATTAACCTAAAAAAAAGGTAATTATGATCTAAGAAATGATAATAAATTAGAATGGTAAAAAAGAAGTACATGAATGAAAAAACTCACATTAGATTGTTCCGTAAAAGAGAGTAAAATACTGGCACATGAGTAGGTGACCTTGCAATGGTATATATTATATAATAGACATAATTTTTTACAAACCATAGTTTGCTTACTCAATGACCAAACAATTGTAACAAACTAAAATTTACTTCTTATCTAAGTAACTCCTAACACAAAAAATTATACAAGGTACAATCAATATATTTAAAAAGAATATGTTCTTAGTAAAGCTAATGAAAACATACTAAGAGATCTCATTGGTTACATAAAAGGATAAAATGTTGTGAGTTTCTAATTCATATGCTAGTAGAACCACTCATATTAGAGTTTGCAAAACAAAAATCTAAGTAAAGAACTTCTTGATTGAGCCAAAGATGAAATTCATTGGTTTTATCTTTGTGCTACAATAAAACCATGTAAAACGAAGAATAAATTAGAGATGTCCAATACCTAGATTTGTATGAAATAAATTACTTTGACTGTTAGTTGTGAAAAACTTTGTTATTGTCGAATAGTTAGAGTAGGGTTCGAGTTGTACCTACAACAGGTTAACAAAATCATTATTCATCAATAGAAAATTGAAAGGAATTGGAAAACATGGAATAATACTAATATAAAAGTTGAAGACTTGTTAAATTGGTTACCTAGGAAATAAAAAGTATTCCTTTAAAGGTCATCAAAGCCTACAAGACAAATTTACAAAAGATTAGTAATCCTTGGAATATTATTGACTATGGATAATGAAACATAAATTCTTAGGTTAGAGGATGAAGTCATAGGACTCTTCTTCAATGTTATGATACCTATGCATATTTCATTGGAAAATGGCACTACAAGTTTTTAGGAATAGAATAGTAGGAGTAAGTACTCAAAGAAATAGAGATGAAATCATCAAGGAGGGAAAGGAAAAGGAAAATGTAGGAATTCTTCCAAATAATGGTTGGAGGGTTACATCCTTAAAGAAAAATATGTATTACGGTTTTAGAAACATATAGTGAATTAAAGCCCTAATCTTGGTATATAGAGGGTTCACAAAGCAAGGATATAAGTTAAAGTTTGTTACATATTTGAGGACATCTAGATCCATGATTGTCTCATACTGTAAACTAAGTAAGTCAATTCCACCATCAAACTTGCACTAAGTAGAAACCTTAGGAAAGAAAAAAGAATTTTTGGCCAAGGCTTTAATAGAAGGGAACAAAATCATAAACTAACACAACCAAGATGAATTCTTGAGAAGGAATGAAAACTTAGAAATGTGTGAACTAGTGACTCGTTGTAGATTTGAGTAGCTCGTAGAAATATGAAAGGGTTCCAAAAATACCTAATAACAAATATAAGAACCAATAGTTAACCATTCAAAACGTTTGAGGACTAACTAAATAAATAGTTTGCAATAAAAATAAAAATTGAAATTCATAACCTTTTTCTTACGATTATGCCAATGAGTATTGATGGAGACTAAGAAGAATTAAGAGTTTCCAATTTGAGTAAGAGTTTACAATTTTGTGTAAGAATGAGGGTTTCAAAGTTAACCCTCATGCTTGGTCATAGAGTTTGAAATTGAAACAATGAAACCTAAAAGTAGGGATTGGGAAGGTAGTCATTTGATTGCCCTTAAGGCATGGGAATATGAGAAATAATCTAAACAGTTCCTATGTTTAGAAAAAAATCCCCAACCACATCTTGACCGTCCACCTCATACCTATCATATGGAGTAGTAAGAGGATGTACGCATGGTGAACATGTGTCATAGACCTATGATTAGACACAAGGATTAGGGAATGTATTTGGAGTAGTAATTTAATGAGTTATTCGAATAAAACTACTTTCTTGTCACCTTTACAAGTTATCCACATTATTCCATTTCACATTCATTATCATCTTTGTGTATCTGATACCTATTGTTCTTCACTTTCGGGAGAAATCCACAAAGAAAATCGTTGGGAGCAATGGTGAAGAATGGCAAGGAAGTCATCTGTGTGAAATCAGAAATGAATATTATATTTACTGATACTACATGTAGTAGAGAGGGAGGAACCTCTATGTGGGAAGCCATGTATAATAAACTGGAAGAAGAGGAACCAACGATTTTGGAAACAAAGGTTACAGTTGACAGACGTGATTCCTCATACGCCTCCATGTTTGAGACAACATGCTCAATTTTGCATCGCATAAATGCTCGTAAAAAGATAATCCCTTATAAATACATGGTTAAATGGGTTATTGATGTAGCTAACATCTCAGACAAAGAATTCAAGACAAGAACTGAAGAGGTTATGGGATCTTTTACCTCATACAACCTGCAACGTATGTGCCACCTACGAGAGCCACAAGTCATCTACAACAAGTAGTTCATCAAGAAGTTTGCCAAAGAGAACGAAGACCCAACAAATTGCACCCAGACCTGGTCAAAAAATGTTGGAAAAATAAAAGAATACAAGAACAATATATACCCTATTGTATCTATTTATCCCCCTCATAGTTTTGTAGTAACCATGATATGTATACTATTTGGCGAAGCCGATAGCACCAAATTCTCCCCAGAATGGCTGCCATTAATAGACGCAGTTGTAAACATAAATATAATGAATCGGGCACAACTTTTGTCTAATAACTTAGCAAGACCAATAATGGGTATATAAGGAAAAGAAGTGTTGCTTCGAGGGTTTACCCTCCATTTTTTATTAGTGCCTATGTAATGGATGCAATTTGTTTTGGTTCAAAATGTCCTATAATGGGATGGAAGTTGATTGTCCAACATCCACTTCCCATTTACATATAAAATAAAGACATGTGGGAATCTGAGTTTCAACCAATTTTTCGAAAAATTGTCATGGAGTTATGCTCCCTATCCACAAATAGCTTTATAACTCAGATGCCTCTACCTTTTCTAAAGAAACCGAGGTAGATATCCTCCAAGTAGCCAAATGGTTTGGGGAGGAAACATTCATGTATATGAGGGTATTTGGTAGCATTTCCTCCCCCCATGTTCTCCCACACTATGTTCCAGACAAATAGATGGCTAGAGAAGTAGCCTATCAAACAGCTAGTGAGGGTGGGATGAGAAAAACATTAAGGGAAGAAAAGAAGGCCATTTGGCCTACATTATCTTTATATTGTGGAGCATTTGCATTAAACGACCTCATGCATGCATACAAAGAAGTAGAGATTATGTTATCTCTGCAATTTCCTAAATGCCTAGGAAGGCAATATGACCCATTTCGCATTGTCAAAGAATTTACCACCATGGTAAAAATAAAAGTATTCAATAATGAGGAAGATGAATTTGATGACATATTTTTATAGAAGAACACATCTAGAGAGGTGAAGCATATGGCACAATTACTTTTTGATCATGAAGATCTTGAAGCCTTTACGAGCATAGAGAAAGGAGGCTAACGAAGGTCCCATTGGACAAATTATTGATTGAACAAATAAGGGAGCCTACTCCCAGTGTAAATCTAGAACGAGATTCCAAAGAAAATTCTAAAACAAATTCTAGAGCAGAATCCCAAGAGAAATCTACCAAGGTATCAAAGAAGACATAGCAACAATCAGAAAATGTGAAAAGTAGGAGGGAGTCAAAAAAATATACAAACCAATCTATAGAAAAGATAATGGAGAAAACTTTAGGTAGTAAACAGAATGAAATTCATTCCACCTCCACCCAACCAATAAAATCCCCAGTGATTGATCTAGAGGAAGAATGGGAGAAATTTAATAAAAATATCCATACCGAGGAATAAACACTAGAGTTGCAAACTCTACAATAGAAAGCAACTCGAGAAATTACAACAGAGGAGATTGTAAATACTCAAGAGGTAGAGCACACTCTTGTCAGTCGTACCTCTTAAATTGTTTTGACGATTGAGGAGATTCCTCCTTTAGATATATTATATAGTCCACAACAAAAAACAATTGTTAAAAGACAAAGAAATAAAAGGAAATTAGATTCTACAGCTGTTACTACCCATGATAATGAACCGAAGGATGTTGTCTAGAAAGGATCACCCATCGACCCATTTGCCAACCTTACTAGACTGTCACAATTTAAAGGTGCCTATGCTACAACGAACATCGACAAAGCAATAGAGGTGGAAATGTTTCTTAAGGAAAAGGAAAATAAAATTATGTCACTTGAACAATAATTGCAGCAAGCAAAATCCAACCAGCAAGCAGAAACACAGTTAGCTAACCTTCAACAAGAGTTCGAGTAGATGCAAATAAAACATCAAGCTAGCTTAGCAAAGAGGGAAGTGCAAATACAAGGAATAACTAATCTACATAAAGATGATCCAAAAATTGATCAGTTTATTACTGAAGTGCTTGGCCTTAACTCCCAACTGATGCACCAAAAGGAACTATTATGCCAAAATATTTCACAATGGAATTCTTATTGAGAAACAAGCAACAAGTTGATGAGTCAAGTCATTGAAATGAGGCTTGAATATGATGAAATATTCAAAAGAGTTTTCAACTTCATTACCTGGAAGAATTCAGACGATGGGAGAAAATATGACTTGCCTAAAGTGTAGGAGTCACACAAAGAAATCTTATTTGAAAACTAGGACCCTCGGCTTAGACAAGTAGAAAAGGCATCAGAAGATGTAGCAGTAGCAACAAACAAGGTTATCGAGAATATTAACAATAGTTTACATAGTTCCAACCTTGTCGCAGAGTCCATTCTATGTTTTCTTCCTAATGTAAAAAAACATGAACTACAGTGGAGACACGCAACAAAAGAAAAAGCAAAAGCAATTAGGCAAACGAGCAGGTTAAACTAGGAAGCATATTGGCGACATTTAGTGAAACTTCATAGCTAGTGGATGACCCTGTGATGCCTAACCACTTCTATGGAGAAAATGGGAAGTTGAAAGCTGAAATCAACCAACTCACATGGCTCAAGCCCATGACGGACATTTGTGATCTAAAAGATCAAATGAAGAATAGTTATTCAACATGCTCATTTCTATTTTTGTTTTATTTTGCATAATTTGAGGAAGGTCATTTTAACCTCGTCAACTATTTTTGTAATAATCTATTTTTATTTTTATAGTTTTGTATTTAAACCCATCTCATGCATTTAGAGAGAGGTCCAAAAACTCTATCAGAAAAAATCTTCGAAACATGAACTTTTGTCCTTTTGAGGAAGTTCTAGTGAAATGAATGCAACATGATTTATTTTTATCTTATCTCCCATGTTTTACTGAAATTAAACTTTTGTACTCTTAGATGGTGTTGGATGTATTGAAATTGCATCAATATTGCTAAAGCACATGAGTAGGACGTATTACAAATGGTACCTTTATCTCGCAATTCTGTTTTACTTGTGTATTAAGCAATAATTTCTCTTCAAGTTGTTTATGTATGAAAGTTTGAATCTTGGTTAGCATTATTGAACTTTTGTGTGATGATGACCTGCATTTTATGTAGAATGCATGAATAATTTCTTATGTGATATATCTTTCACAATCGTTTCAGCTAACGTTTTATATGAAATGATTATTGTTAAATGATTTCATTTCTCATTTGAATTGAATGATCTTGATTACCAATTGCTTTTGGACGTTATTGTAGATCACATATATCAATTTATTACTGGGTATAGTCATAATTAGATAGTGTTTAAATTAGGATAAATGCATGTGATTATTAGTTTAGATTAGATTACTTTTAGCTTAAACATTACTCCAAAATATCACATATGACCCCATCAACACTATTATAAATTAGATTGGGAATATGGTCCCATTATCCCTTGTCAGAGCCACTACACTAAACGGAAAAGGAGCTGCGAACAAAGGTCCGGCTTGGGTGGTTTCCCCCATGTGGAAGCAATTATTTTCGAGGCCTCAACATTTTGGCACTAGAAGGAGGGCCTCGCTATGAATGGCAAGTAAATCCAAATCAACAGGCCATTCTAAGAGTAAAATTCCCTCGCCATCACCTGCAACTTATTGATCGCATTCCAAGTCCCCTAATCCTAAATGAGAATTTGCAAATAAAATTATAGAGCCCAGTGCTGAAATCCTAAAGAAACCAGATCATTCTTCTTCTATAGAAGCCCCTCAAATCCAATCTTTGATTCATAAATTACAGGGGATTTTTTTATCCCAAGAAGAATATGAGTTATCCAAAGATAGTGTTACCTCTTAGTTTACACCATCTCAATGGTTAGATAGAGCGCAGAGTGAAAAACTTGGAATCCCCTTGTTCAAATTCGCTTTGCCAAGCCATCAGAAAGCTAATAAAACACCATTTGAATCTCACAACGAGGTTCTTTCATCGTATTAATTGTCATCTTCATTCATTCCATCTATTGCATCAAAATATCAATCATCTACCTCACCACTCCAGTTCATGATTCACATAGGTATAGGAACTACATCCTCCCCTACCAAATCACCTTCAACCACTCCTACACCTTCTACTACTCACATACAAACAATGGCACAAAATCCTACGAGGCCATGGAAAAACCTAGGAGTTGTTAGAACGGTTGCACCTTTACATCAATTTCCAGCTCATCTAGAGAAATGGTTACTCAAATTCAATCCTAAAAATGGCCTACTTCCTGAGGAACATATAAACAATTTCATGTTGTCCATTAACTTGAATGAAGTAGTGTAAGAAGACGTAGTCGTACGATTATTTCCCTGTACTTTACAAGGAATAGTAGGATCATGGTACTTCTCATTACCATCAGGTTCTATTAATAGTTGGGATGCTTTCCAAGAGTAGTTTTTAACTAAATTTGGAGATGATAGATCCACAACTACCCTAATCAATTCTCTCCAATTTGAAAGTCAAACCGAAATAACCCATTGAAGACTTCAAATCTTTCTTTAATAAATTATTGAATAAGATACCTACAAGATATAAGCCTGGCAATGAGGTCCAAAATCAATGATATATTTCTGCTCTACCTTCAAACACAACTATATTCATTGATAGAGCTACCAAACCCACTTTGGCAGAAAATATGAAAGAGGAAAGAGCTGTAGAAAAAAGAATTCTAGCTATAGATAATAAAAACACATTAGAAAAACGAAAATCTAAGAAATTGACTTTTAGGATTGACTCCAAGAAGAAATCACCTAAAGATCCTTTTGATCTTGAATGGTTACATAAAGTCCTCAATACCATGTCTAACAAAATGGTTGATATCAAAAAACACGTAGCAAGGAGTTCCTTTAACAAATATTTTAGACCATTTAAAAGGAATTCCCCTGTTGATCCTAAACCTCCAAATTCTATATCAAATGCCAAATTAGATGGAAAGGAGGATGAAGTTTGAAAAACCGAAGAATAAACAAATGACAAAAAAGTGCCAAAGTTACAAGGAATGTGAGATTTTATCCTTCACAATGAAGAGACTCATGAAGCATTGCCTTTCACTACTCAAAGTAAAAGCCCTACTGATTTGTCACAAATCTAAAGAAGAAGGCTTCAATGCCTCCTCCTAGGGACAAAACAATAGGTAAGAATTCTTCACCAAAATCCACTCAAACTACTCTTCAACTGGATTCTTCACCTTCACCTAAAAATATCATATTTTCTAAATAAATGGAATATAATATTGTTGGTGACATGAAGAAAACCAGGGAAAACATCACTTTTCATGATATTAGAAAATTGAAGGAAAATAAAAATCTACTCCTTAAGGAACTCAAAGTAGTACCTACTGCACCACGTCCCGTTTTCGTGATATCACAAGCCGCCCAGGAAATGGGAAGGCCCCCT
>APFE031552043.1:0-17500 GCA_000404065.3 Pinus taeda | reverse complement strand
TCCCTCCCTTTATCCTTGTCTCTCTTCCCCTCTCTCCCTCCATATTTGTGTCTCCCTATCTCTCTCTTACCCTTCTATCCCTCTGTCATGCCTCTCCTTGTCTCTCTCTTAATTCCTCCTCTCCCATGTACTTCAGTTTATATCCTTCAATGCAAGTAATCGAATAGGATTATAAATCACCATCTACACTGAAATCAATGCATCTAGTACAATAGGTCCTCTTCCCTCTCTCCCCCCTCCATCTATACCTATATCTCCTTGCATCTGCTTGTTTGTCTCTAACTGAACCCCCTCCCCCAAACACACATGCTTTCTCCCTCCATATCTTTCTATATCTCACTCTCTATATCTCCCTCTTCTTCCGTCTCTTCACCTTCCATTTATCTCTCTCTCTCTCTCTCTCTCTCTCTCTCTATTTTGTCTCTCTATATCACCCCCAAAACATACATTCTTTCTCCATATTTCTCTATCCCTCACCCTCTCATCCTTTCTCTCAATTCCTCTTTCATCCTTCCTCTCACTCAATCTCTCCACCTCTATCACTCTTTGTTTTTCCATCCCATACATATCTAGAGTTAATATCTATCATATTTTATTAATAAGTATATTAAAAATATAAAATTAATATTGTATTAATCCTAAGTATTATTATAATATTAATATTAATATTAAATTTAATGATATTTTTAAATAGCATGATAGTAAAATTTTCAAATATTAAACTTTCACGTGGAAATATTTATGTCTTTAGAGATTTTAATGTATCCATAAGATATGGTTTTCCATGATTCATTTTCCAAATATTCAATTAAAACAAATACTAAAAAAAATTGGAGTAAGATTTTAGGTTTTTTTGTTAAAAGTAAATTTATGTTCCATTAAAATAATTGTAATACAACATTATTCTCTTATTGGTTTAATAGTTATTTTATCATATAAGTTGAATTTGAATAACTATGTAAAACATTTCTCTAATAATTAGAGTAAATTCTAGAGATAATTAGAAAATGAAATCCGTGGAAATTCGATATTTAGATATTAATAATTCTATTATTCACTATTAACTTTTTTTTTCTCTTAATCTTTAAATACATTGGTTTTTAAATTGAGATATAATAATTTGAAAAAGTTTAATTTTAAAATGACTGGTTACAACTGTAACCTTTCAACCACCGCTACCTCTTAATGCATTGATTAAGATTTCGTTAACGTGAAAAAGAATATTGTTAACACTAGCAAAACCCTCTGGAAGCAGCTGTATATTTTTATGGAGACATTCTATTATAAAATTGGAAACATCCTTTCAACTTTGCCACGGGATGGGGTTTTGGTTAAAAAACAGATTTAGTAATGTTTCCTTTAGGACCTCCTAGAAAATAAATTGAAAGAGTTTAAATGGTTAAGATTCTGAGCAGAACCCTAGTATAGTAAGAGTCTAGATTGATGAAATTATTGAGAAATTCTAATTTAAAATCGGAAACATACTGGAAAGGTTCATACCTTGGACACTGAAACTGGAAACATTCTGGATAAGCTTGCCTTAGAAACAACTCAGAAAATATATAAAATCCACATACATAAGCATCATTCCACAGTATTCCACAGAGAAGATCTAAAGAGAGGGAAAAAGATATTGTGTTATGCAATTGAAAATGGCTTCTCCCTCCCTCATTATGACTTTCTTTATAATATGTTTAACTTTTACAGTGGTACTCTCGCAAACAGCAGAAGTCCGGAATGATGTAGCAGGTTGGTTTTGCAATTGTTGTAGATCAATTTACTGTATTAGTTGGTAGCTCATAGTTATTTGAAAAGTGAATATAATGATATTTATTATGCAGGTGAAAGTCACTCGACCCTCAAACCGATGAAGGTACATGATAAGATGAGGCCTGAGAAGACCGTGGATCTTTCCAAACTGAACATAAAGACACTGGAACGGACACTGGAACTTCCCAATTGTCAGACTTGTCTAGATACAGGATGTCAACTTCCTCCCAAATGCTGCTATTTTTGCCCGAATTTGGCGTGTTGTAAATCTCCTCCGCGGTCAGCATAACTACAAATCCTCGTTTCCTTTCTTATTATTACGCTGTACTGTTGGGTTATGTGGAAGCTTGAAGTGAAGTCACTATTATGTTCGACGTAATTCCTACTACAATCCCAATTTCTTGTGGTTTGGATCCACGGTTGGGCTATAAGGAATTTGTAAATAAAGTCCACAATTTTACTTGGTGAACAACATGCTTATTATTAAATCATTTTGTTAATGCTTTGGGTCTTTGTGAAATTTATGTAAGGCTGCTGAGACTATATGCTGTTATCATCTATGTGAAAATCTCCCCTCATAGTTTTCATCTGTTAAAATGTTTACTTCTTGTTCTTGATAGAATTGCTGCACAGATCTTATTTTTATTGTACTATTACCTAGATATGAATGTTGTAAGTACCTATATCTGACCTAAATATGAATGAAGTACAGTGAAAATGTTTTTTTAAATAACAATATAATGATAAAGTCTAGGGATCTCTATTGGAATTATTAAATGCCATGCCAGCACAAAATTATTAGTTTTCATAAATGAACATCATTTTAATTTTAGATAACTAATATTATGTTATTTTTATATAATAAAAATCATAAAAAGTAATAATTTAATAATTAACTGTATTGTTCTTAATATTTATTATTGTGTAGAAACATTTATTGAGTTGTCATTTTACAACCCAATGTAATATGTTTTTGTGCATTCTACAACCTGGTAGAAAAGAGATATGTAAGTGTGTCTGTGTTCAACTTGTAGTTAACCCCCTCTCTCTCTTTCTCTCTATATATATAGATACACACACAACTAGTAAAATTATTTCACTCACTCTTAAGGATAAATAAAATATTTCAATTCCCATATGATTAAGTAAACAAATATATGGTTTGTTTAAAAGTTAAAAAAGAGCTACATATTCATTATATAAAACAATTGGAAAAAAAATTATGATGTAAAACATTTTAAGTTGTCTAACTCTTTTAGCTCAAGTAAATTTTGATTCATTTTATACATTAAAAAATGCAACATAAACAATGAAATTTTTTGAAGTGGACTCTTTCTCATTACAACATTTTAAGCAGTCTAACTATTTTATGCCCAAATAAATTTTTATCCATTTTATATAATGAAAAATACAACATATAAAAAATTACAAGTGCTCTCTCTTGATTATCAAATCTATAAAAGTGCAAACATTTTATTAAAATTTTGCTTTCTAATATAAAAATATAAAATATAGTGTTCAATCTCCTGCTAAATCCATTGTTGTAATATAAAAATGTAAAATATAAAAATCCGAAATGCTTTTCTTATAATACAAATCATTTTGATAAATATATATAATAATAGGAGCTAGAGAGATTTATTTCGATGTTGAGTAGTTTCAGTTTTAAATAGCTTCCATTCTTGCTAAACTCGACAATCTATTTGCTTTTCACAAATCGCAAATAGTAATGCTTGCCTTAACATTGCCCGTGGAATAAATTGTACCAGGAGGAGGAATAGAATAGAATAGGGGTCCTCGTTATTTATCAAATCTTCTCAATTGGTCTAAGAAGGAATGGTAAGACGACTAATCTTTAATGCCGAAGTTGTATAAAACTTTTATTACACATTGGATTACACTTTGGATTATACTTTTTGCAATTTGAAATTTCGGAAGAGTGGAAGGCAGCAGACGTAAAATATTTGAAATTTTTTATTTCCAAAACTATATACTTGAGTTATTAACTCAGTTATTTATGGGTTTTTTTCCTAAGTTCAATATTCCTATTCTTTTTTGATTGATTTATTTTGTGCGTAAAATCTACTTTGCACTTAATGTATTTGTATATCTAGAAAATTATTGAAGAGACTCCGTGTAACTGAAACGGAGATATAGCTTTATCGAGTTCCAAGAGTGACACTTGTTACATCAAAACATATAGTTCTGATTTTAGAATATAATTGCTGGAGCAAAGTAGTAAAGTTAAAAGCAGAATGGATATCAGCGGGCAGATTTATGAATACATGAATTTATAAATATTATACTTTAAAATAAAAGTTTTATAAAAAGCAATTACTATGGTGTAACAAAAGTTTTATACATTGTTTTTTTTATGGTTTTTTTAATACAATATGATTTTTAAAGGAAGTTGTATATGGTTTAGAATGAACCGATTGGAATGAACATGTTTATTGTTTTTTTAAAATTTATTTTTTATTTCAATTTTTAAGAGGTATATTTATAATTATAGTTATGGGAAGATATGAAGAAAGGTTTATATAAAGTAATTTATATTATATAATTAGTTTTTAATCTATAAGATTAATTTAGATTTTATTGTGTAAATTTTAAATTTATAAATAAATTTTGTTACAATGTTATTATTCAATATTATGGTTGATCAAGACTATATGACCATAACCAAGTCTATATGGTAATGCATGATTATAATCAAGTTCATATGATATTTATTGAAATGATATTTTTTGTAGCTATTTAATTAATTAAAAAACAAAAATGTGTCAACTATATCAAAGATATATTAATTTTAATTTTTTTATACATATTCCATGGAGACCAAATGTAACATTCCCCTCATATTCCCCTCATAGTTATGAATAATTAATTTAAATTTCTGAAAATCTTATTGTATAATAATAATAATAATAATAATAATATAATAATAATAATAATAATAATAATAATAATAATAATAATCTGTATAATATTAGTAAAGGTAGGGTTGAATTTTTCTAATTTTATTAATAAAATAGGAAATTTAAAATAAAATTTTTAAATTATTTAACTTTTTTAATTGAAGTAGTATATTTGAAATGAACATAATGTATGTGTATACAAATGTTTTCTTGAATATACAACTTATTATTTTTATGAAACAAATTAATAAATAAAATAATATATTATTTTAAATATTTGTTATTTGGAAAAATAGAGAGAAAGGAGAGAAAAAGATATACAAACAAAATAAATCAAAATTGCACATGCTCTTGATCATAATAGTTACAAATATATAGCAAATAAATCATTGACTTCTACCCATCTAGTTATCCTCTACAACTCATACATAGAAACCACAACATCTAAACTAAGTGACAACTACACATGACATGAAAGCATTACTTCCAACACACTCCCTTAATGTTTGCATGGAAAACATTGAAAACAAATATTACAACAACTCATGCATAGGAAGCAACAACATCTAGACTAAATGATAAGTACAAATTCAAGGTACAAAATGTCTTCAACATACAATTCTACAATTTGACATTGTAGAATTACTATGGCCTTCCTCTCTATTCACTAGTTTTCTAGGATAACATTCAAGGTACAAAATGTCTTCAAAAGGAAATTCTACAATTTGACCTTATAAAATTACTGACACTCTTATGACAGATCACACCAAATTAAATTTATTAGAAATTACTTATGACTAATGCTAGTGAAACACAACAAATCACATTACTCTATTAAATAATTAGCTTATTCGTTACGGTTTTATGCATTTAATCATTTCACAAATCTAAATCCAATAAAATTTACGCATAATATGTGATTCCGCCCTAAAACAATAAACAATCACTACTTACACACATAAATCACTAACATTTTAGCTTGATGAATGATCAAATAATAAATTAACATATGATAAAATCTTGATGAATGATCAAATAATAAATTAACATATGAAAATCCATTATCGTAGAGGACGGAACAAACAGCAAGAGCAGCCACCAACGCACAACGACACGTCATCATGTCCAACAATGGATCCATGTGGCCAGACACAAAGCTGGGCAATCCATTCCATTGGAATCCGACTCACAATTCATTGTGCTATGAAGCGGTTTGCATTTTCCAAGCTCTTTTATCCCACCTGCAACAAGAAAAACGAGATCTAACATAGAGAACCTGTCCTGTTTGCCCAACCCACCATCGAGCATCTGACTGATATGTCAACTGATGCACGTAGTATACCGGTAATGAAGATTTGACCTCGCCACTTCCTTTTTCTATCCGCCCTCTTGAACTTTCGATAAATTAAATAGCATGAAAGGACTAAATGACAATTACATATGACATGAGAACATTGATAATATTTGTAGCTAGTTTTTAATTTTTTTAATTTTTTTTATAATTTAATATAAAAGAATATAACTCTTTTCATATTTAATATGAAATTTATAATATATTAATCAATACTTGATTAATTATAGTTTTCACATATATATATAATTTATTTATTTTTTAAATAAATACATTTCGAAGATTACACATTGCATATAAAGAAAAACCATTTATACATTTAGTTTTCATATTCTATTTAACATGCATATATGTACTGGTATTACTATTAAGGGGTTCTAGGGGTTCTATCACCCTTTCCCGTCTAGGTTTTTGTTACTAAAAGAAAATTTCGTTTTCAAGGTTGAGTACAATTTCATTTTATAATGTTGCCTTAGGTGGCATGAACCTATGACCATGGTCTCCTATAGGATTTTACCTCGCTAGCTGACCATCTGTATTGTTGTGTGCAAATTTTTGTAAGGATTAATATTCATGTATTGGATTTTTTCCATCCTCGAGGCGTCGCTAGGTCTTCGAGGCATATCCACGTGATCTGCATGGAATCCACAGTTCACATGCTTTCCCGTGACCTGATGGTGGGAGTAATGGAAAGGGTGGTTAGGGTTTCCACTTCTTTTCATTGAACCCTGCATCTCTTCCTTTTGCTTAATTTATCAGAAGATTTTTGTTGCTTGGTTGCTTAAGGTAATTTTTCTAAGTTTACCTTATTGTATCATTTATTAATTACTTATTCCTCCATTGGTTTTGCTATCCTTGTTTTGGTTTGCACAGTGCTTAATTTCTATGCCGTTTGCAAGAGTAGGCTGTAGGGAAGTGACGAAATGATATCGTTTGGTCACACACTGTGTCTTCATCCCAACGATGGGCTATATCAGTCTTGACTAATTTCTAACCATGTTCCTAGTTACACAGGTAAATTGGGTGCCCCTTAAGAAAAAATATCTTCTCGATTGTTTCTAAAGGTTTTGATAGGGTTTTTATGTTTCTTCATTCTCAATTTCCTTTGCAAGTGTCTAGTCATGTTTAAACCCTCTGCTCCAATCAGAGGTTAGGATCCCACAGGGAATCATTCAGAGGTAGGGTTTTACATTCAATTGATCTAGAAAAGTCTCTAATATTTCCTTTTTGATTGGATTTCCTCCAAAATTTGAGTTGGTAATTATATGTTTGGATGGCCTTCTTAGTGAACCCCTGATTTTCTTTTCCTTCTAAGGATTTTTTGTGGCATTTCTCATTATTCCTGTTCTTCTTGGTGCACATGTGATGTTAAGCACACTGAAGGGTTTAACACATAGGTATCTTGACATTCTTTTCTCATTCGTATAATATTTTTTTCTGGCAGTTCCTATGCCCAAAATTTCTAACACCATCTTTCCTACATTTTGCTATAGATTCATACTTGGTTGATTTGGATTATTTTAACTATGTCTTTCCCCAGTACACGGGTTTTTCTAACCCTTCTCACTTTTTCTTATTTGCAGGGTTATATTTAATTTCTTAAGCGAATACTTACAGATTAGAATGGAGATGCTCAAACTGGCATTTTCTTCACACTTTCAGTTTTCATGGTCTGGAAATATAAAATTTCAGGGTTTTCTAGCCCCATTGTGTAGTTGACTTCTCATTTACGTTCATATTGTATGGGACATTGGGTTATTATCTTTCTCCGTAATTTTTTATTTAGTCCACGTGTAAATTTTTATTTAATCCTCCAGCCTACCTTTCCTATATTGCCTTAGCTTCCTATATTGTTAATGTATTTTATTAAGGCACAAAATAACAATGATTTTGCTTCCCAAGAACTTTGGGTATTCAAGCATGTAAAAATCTGTTGTTTCTTTCACTTTATTATTTGGATTTCCTACATAGCATTACCGGTTTTCTTTTCCAATGCATGCATGAATATTTTGATAAATCTTGACCTTGGTTCTTCCAAAGGGTGTTTATTTCTATTTTCTTATAAATCTATGATTAATATAAATGGTATTGATTCTATTTCCTTCTCATTATTCTATAGGCAGGATTTCGGCTTAGATTTGTATTGTTTCACATATGAGACACACACATAAATATATACTTGGTTAGCACTAGAATAAAAGGTAATTATAGTAATACTATACTTCTTTATCATGATTTTAGGTAATTATAGTAACAGTATATTCCCTTATCTTGGACTTCTACACAGTTGCCTCACTGATTACATGTATGGTTTACTTTTTTCATTATGCTATGAAAAACATTATGGTACTTATTTTCTATTATCATATCTCCTATATGACAATTAATATGTATTTACTCAATTTCCTATTTATGTGTATATTGGTTTTCCTTTAACTTGTACTTGAACAAGACTCCTTCTCATACTGAGAAATTATTGTTTGACTCTTGTATTGGGTTTCTTTGTCAACTCTTCTGAAGGGAGTTTACCAAATAGGGACTACAAGGTTTTAAGAATTTTGGAAAGAAGTCCTCCTTCAATGACATCATGTACCCTTCTATCCCTATTATGTATATAAATATATGTTTCTCCTATTTTCTATTTAAACATTGCATATTCGCACACCCAAATTGTAGACATGTTTATAATAGAAACTAAACCCTTTTAAGTAAGTAACTTTTCTTCCCTTTGTTATAGACATATTTGGGCACTGCAACCCCAATCTTATATGTTGATAAACCAAGGGCTCTTTAACCCCTAAAAGTGATCTTTCATACCCTAAAGTATCATAGTCAACTGATTACATCATTCCCCAGAAGTTCCACCCTAAAAACCACTGAGAACTGGCCAAAACAGGACCATACAAACTGCATCACTATCAGGGTGCGATGCATACTGACTACTACACTAGCCAGGTGCAATGCATACTAATGAAGCCTTCTATAGGGCGTGATGATTGAGGATGGAAAAATGTCCAAGATAGTTTTCTAAATGGATGCTCATGGAATCTTCTAAAAACTTCCTCTATGACACTTGCTTCTCTGAATTCACCCAGGGACAAGTAAGAGATCCAATAAATCTCCAAGTTGAACCAAGAACTACAAGTGGAATGACACTAATAAAAACCTAGATATGGCTCACACCTTTGTATACATCTATAAAGGGATTCCTTATCTAAGAGATATGGAGGCTAGAATTTTGTACTTTTCAAGGAAGTGCTAATCGTTTGTCTTTGAGAAGAAGCATTGTATTGTTGGGTAATCTTACTTTTCATGAGGTGAAAAGGGTTTTGATTCTAGGAGGATGATGCTAGATCAGACAGCTGGGTTGTAATTCTCCCTTCTATTTTAATAAATTTCTTTGAGTTTTCCTCCATACAATCATGTACTTGTGAATCTTGTTATTTGTAAATGCCATAATATGTTCAATGTATTTATGTTTCTGCATTGTTTTTGATATAACAGATCGAGATGCTTTGATAGTGTTCTGTTACTTTGTTTCTCAACTATTCTCTAAGTGCGAGAAGAAGAAGAGGAGTTTCAAGCTCTATCAAGTGGGAGAGAAATCAAGCAAGGAGTTAAGCGGAAGATCCAGGATGGTCCCTTTGCTTCTCTTCTGTCTATCATACATAAAGGAAATCACAAATTGCTTCGATTGTTTGTTTCTAGGATAGTTTCCAATCCTAGTGGGACCAACAAATCGAAAGACACTAGTTTTCCCATGAACAACATGGTGACTCCACTGGGGAATGAATAGTTTGTTTGTTTGTTATTGTTGTTTTCTTTATAAACTGTAGGTGGAGCCTGAAGTTAGCAAGATAGCCTTCGTATTGCTCTTGCTCTGCAATTGCTAAGTAGATGAATACTACTTCAGTCAATCTATGGTTTAGTTTATGATTTGAACATATTACTTACAAGAATCCTAGATGCCCTATTGGTAACTGAATAACTTCCCAAGATCATTCCCCTGTAATTTACTCTTGAGTGTCCACAATAGCTCATCTTAACTCACAGAAACTAGCTGTAAATTTGAGCCAAAATCTATCTCAGTTGTGCTCCCTGGCCCATTGCAATATCTATAACTGAAAGCTAGTATACATCGCACTTCCCGAGTGTAGCAGGTGAGATGCATCCCTCTTTCTGTGAAACATAGGTATGATGACTAAGTAATCCTATTTCTCTCCTTCAAATTTGGGTTTCTTCTCCTTGTTTTTAGTTCTGTTTAATTATTTTGCTGCTTATGAATAGTATCTCATTACTAAAGCCTATTTGCATTACATAGACCAACATCAATTGATTAGGATTAACAATTTTTTTATTATGTATTTTTCCACCATTTACAGTCCTTCATCGAAAAGTTGTGTGAATTGATCTGTCATTTTGGTAGAAAAGTGTCATAATTATCATTTTGTGTCAGAAAGAGGAGTGTCATAAAGTCTTCCTTCTCTAGATAGTCAATTGAACTTTTTGTTATGTATTTCATTTGATTTGTTGCTATTTGAAGTTTCGAAAGCATCTTCTATTCAAAATTGAGAAGTGTCATTTAAGTATTCCTTTAGTTTTGAAAGAGAAATTATTGAAATGTCACTCTGAAGAAAATATTTTAGATCTATACTTAGTTTTCCTTTTTTACATTCTTCACATTAAAGGGAAAAAAACAAATACATGCATTTCCATTTGCATTTAGACTGTGTGCAAAAAATGATTTAGGAAATGTGCATTTAGTGTGTGTTCTTTGCTCTCTGTCTGAAAGAATCGTAATCTTCTTTCCTCAGCAGTTAGGATTTTCATTGCTTAAAATAAACAATGATTGCTTATCATTTTAGATTGCATATTTAGGAATTTTACATCTACATCATGCGGTGAACCTTGAAAGGAAAACTTCTAAGCAGGATCATCTCTAAAATAAATTTCAATGAACTTAACAATGCTTTGGAACCTAACGCAACACATATAGAGGTCTAGGCTAGAGACGTCTTCCAGTGTTGTAAAATATAGTAATTATTGTTTTCGTCAAAGGTTGGGTGATTCTTCCTCTTTGTACGACAAGTGCTAGCATGGACTTCTGTTCCCTGTACCATCGAGTATATATTGGAATACCACAACAATCCTATATCATTTACACATAGGGAGCCATGTCTGCCACCCTATCGATCGTAATACACTAAACACAACATTTGGGAAGATTGATTGAAGTACATAAGTCCTTGGTAATTTCTCTTTAATTTATCACCAAGGTGTTTATTGTGGTTTTGCAATTGGTTTGGTAATCCCTCTATCTACATTTCTAGAGTAGTCACTTTCGTTCCTTTTCGACGCCTTAAAAGAAAAGGTCCATCTGAGCACTTGTCACTTCAGGCTCATTAAAAATCGAAGGGGATTAGAGCCATCTTTATCTTTTTCTCGACTCTTAAAAATTGAAAAAACAAAGTTGTGTCGAAGCATAATTAAATTTATTTAATTCGAAATAACATCCATGTTTCTTCGTTGATCTTAGATCAAGATAATAGAGTCTACCAATCAAGGAATCCGTTTTGAGGGGAATCCTAGTCCTTTCTCCTCTTACGGAGATATTGGTGCTCCATATATGGCCACGTTGTCCATTGCAGGAATCACAATTGGCCTGTCAGTATGGATATTCTCAACTTCTATCATTCAAAATACCATATTTCGTCAACAATCGAATCGTCAACTAGTTAATATTAGAGTTGACCCTTCGCCTTCTTCTTCATTTGTTTCTCCCTCCCCTTCTTCCTCTTTTCTTGGTGAAAATAATGATGTTAGTAACTAAGTAAATAAGAGGAAGAAGAAAGGGAAGGAGAAGAAGAAGAAGAAGTCAGTTAAGTAAGGTGGCAACCATGAATCATCTGGTGAAAATCTGCACACTAAATCTCCCAAATATCCTAGTGTAATTTGCAAAGGAAACCATTTTCATCGATATTGTCCTTGCTTTCCACAGATCTTGACAGAATGGTCTCCCCGCTTGCACCATCCAGTGTCATCAACCTCTGGTGATCATGTTGACAACACACAATCAATTAGTGAAAATGAAGTTCATGGACAGAAAGGAAAGGCCAAAATTCCATATGGATTATGTGAAGGGGAAGACCACCTTCCCCATTGTCCTTTCTTGGATGAGGTCAAAAGAGCCTTGCGTAACAATCCTGCTTCACTGCAGCGACTTCCATCTCAATAGAATAAACTCATCTCAAGTCCTTCACTGATTGAAAATATGACTGACATAACTCAACCATCAGTCGAAACACCTATCGTTGAAAGTGAATCTGCTGAGTCCATATTGGACAAAAGTTAACAGGTCGAGATGGTAAACGACCCAATTTTACCTTTAGGAGATCCACCTTCAGATGATACCATTCTTAAAGAGAGTGAGAATGATACTGTTCAAATTATTTTTGTCACTTTAGAGTCTGATGAACTTGGGGGAAATCCACCTGTTCCTTCACAACAGGAAGAGAACCCCCAATTCCTACTACTCAAGGGGTCAATTCAACCGTTTATTCACTACCCCCTCCAAGCAGTCTAGTCACTTCCTTCGATTGGAATCGACTAGCGAGATCTTGTCTTCCTTCTATTGTACCATTCCAAAACATAGTACAAGTTTACAAAATGGTCGTGTCTGTCACTATCATAGATGAAGAGGCTTCAGTGAGTATCATGTACTCAACTACTTGGAAAGCGCCTGGCTCACCATCGCTTATGTTTGTTACATAAAATTTTCCAGGCTTTAATAAAGGAACCACTCAACCATTAGGGATCTTTCCTATGTTACCCATAACTTTGAGAAGGAAAACCATTTACTTAAACGTGATGGTAGTCCAAGGATCATTAGATTGCAGTCTACTCCTTGGATGTGACTATGTTTACAGCATGGAAGCTATCGTTTCAACACTCTTTCGAGTGGTGTGCTTCTCGCATAAAAGCAACATTGTCACTGTTGAGCAGCTTTCATTTCCCGGTTCAAACACAACTTCAAGTCAAACATCATCCATGAATGGTCCTTTTGTGTCAAAAGTGTCTCTTCAACCTTCATTCCATCCACCTAATTACCGCGATTAGTCCATTGAATGTAACGAAGCTTAAGGGGCATGCACCCTTGTCTATTTTGAGATGAACCCAACTGAAAAGATGGGTTTCTCTGTAGGTTACGTGTTTGGAAGTGTTATCTCACACCATTCACCTTTGTCTATTTGATGGACAAAGCCAAGGGACTGTTTCAACGGCTTTGCTAACAAAAACAATCCTACTTAACCATAGTGACTTCCATATGGTTACTTGGAGATTTTCCTTTTCTCGATGCATGGGGGCATGCAAACCTTTTTATGCAAGCGAGAAATGACCAAATTCATTTTTTAGCTTTTTAGATTTTTTAGCTTTTTAGGTTTTTCAACTTCTTAGGTTAGGTGATTGGTTTGGTCCACCATTCACCTTTGTCAGCGTTACAGATGAAGTAAAGGAAGTGTTTAAATTGTTCCGTGGGCAAAGCCATCCTACCTAACCTCAGTAGTTCCTTAGCTTTCTAGTTTTTTTAGATTTTTAGTTTGGTCGTTCCTAGCTTACATAAAAAGGAACAATGAGCAATGTTTCCGCAAGGTTCAAGTTCGTCAAAATATAAACCGGCCACTAAGCATATGTTCCCCTAGACTTAAAGCTCATTAAAAATGAACCCACCTCTGGTAAATAACCTTTGTGATTGCCATTCTATCAACCTTTTGAACCTTGGTTGTGTTCTCGCCATCACTTTCATTCTTTTGGCTGATCACACGCTTCCACTTGATTGTTTACCTTTTCTAGGGATAGCTATGATGAGTAGTCCCGTTAGCCACCCTTTTAACATCACCATGCTTTGAGAAGTTCCAAGATTACCCGAAACCAGTTACTACCCTAAACGCCACTCGTTCCTCAAAAAACGAGTCTACTTTAAACTATTTTTAGACTCACTAAATATGAAAAGGTTGTCAAGCTATTGGCCTTTCCAGCTCGCTAAAGTGATTGGAAGTGCCATCCCTCCTGTGCATTTTAAACTTTCTGGACTTGAGGGATTATCTCATGAAAAAGTTTGAGTGCTTGTCTTTTCGTCTCGCTAAAGCTATCAAAATCTCATCCCTTTCATATTATTTTATTCCTTTTCAGACTTAAGGGATTATGCTATGAAAAAAACTATTGGAGTTTCATTTTCATCCCTTTTCAAACTCTCTAAAAATGAAAAGGACCGAGTTATCCTTACCATTAAACTTGTTAAAGCAATAGCGACAAACTTGTCCACCCAGACAAGAATGAGTTTCACTATCACTAGGTTTGCTAAAACATTGTGACAGGTTTTCTTGAAGGGAAAATTATAGAACAAGCATATGTTATCTTGCTCAAGCTTAACAAAAATAAAGAGATATTGGTCAATAATTACTAGGGAAAAGGGGCAGAAAAATTGAAGAACTTTATTGGTAGCGGGTCGCTCTTGAACATGACACTTCACTCCATCACCATGATTGAGTCGGGTTGGGTTACTCCATTCGCTGGTCATATCACCATTGGTCCTCCATGCCATCCATTTTTGGGGTTAACGCTACCAATCCATCTCAGTGTCACCAATATGTTCAACAGAAGTCATTTAGAGAATTCACCATCCAGTTAATGCCTCATCCACTGCAATACCTTCACCCTCCATTTTTCATGATTGCCACTCCTGAACCTTGTATCATCAAATCGTTTTCACCTCCAGAAAATCATCTGCTACATTTTGTGTCATAGATGTGACATCCATTAAGGCCCTCTTATGACAGGTCACTTCTTGTCGACATCAGCTCATTATCTAAGAAGTTGACTTAGAAACAACCATTTTAGTACTTTAAAGCTTGCATGCCTCAATGGCAAGTTTCTCACTTCCAGTGACAGGTTTACATCAATGGCCTTCCACCGAGAGATTTTGCATGGTTTTGACATCGGATCATATATTCACACCACATGAATTGTATTGTAGTACCTTCAGGGTCATTATCATTATCGGTGATTCCTCTTGCGCCTGTTAAGAGCTTACATTATTGGCTGGTAATCAGGCAATGTCTTTCCATGTTCAACTTCAGGACATCTTTTCACATGGATCGACTTGTACATCGGACAAAGATTGAACGAGTTTGAAGACGCCTGATCTAGTTTCATCCATCTGGGCTGTGATATATTTAGGAACATAAAGACATCAAATGTACACAGAAACTGCACAGACAATCATCTAAGCTAAGGGATGATGACTCTACATATAATGAATCACTAATTTGCAACTGGAAACGATTATTTGCCCTACGTACATGAAAATAAATTTAGAAAGTTGAGCATGTGAATGCCCACCTCAGCTAGATCATGAAAATAATATGATGATGTTGTATTTTATTGTATCTTATATAGGACACATTCCAGTTTGAATACCTCAGATCCTCATGATAAAGCATTTCACCCAACATCAAAAGATTTATGACTTCATGCTTTATGGGGCAACTGATATAGACATATTTGGACACTGCAACCCCAATCTTATATGTTGATAAGCCAAGGGATCTTTAACCCCTAAAAGTATTGTTTCATACCCTAAAGGATCATGGTCAACTCATTACATCATTCCCTAAAAGTTCCACCTGAAAAACCACTCATAACTAGCCAAAAATGGACCATACTGATTGCTTCACCATCAGGGTGCAATCCATATTGACTGCTACACTAGCTAGGTGCAATGCATACTGATGAAGCCTTCTGTAGGGTGCGATGAGAAAGGATGGACAAGTTTCCAAGATAGTTTGCTAAGCGGATGGTCATGGAATCTTCTAGAAACTTCCTCTATGACACTTGCCTCTCTGAATTTTCCCCAGGATGAGTAAGAGACCCAAGAAATGTCCAAGTGGAACCAAGAACTACAATTGGAATGACACCAGTAAAAAATCCAGAGATGGCTCACACCTTTGCAAACATCTATAAATGGATCCCTCATTTCGGAGATGTGGAAGCTGAAATTTTGTAATTTGCAAGGAAGTGCTGATAGTTTGTCTCTGAGAAGGAGCATTGTATTGTTGGGTGATCTTTCTTTTCATGAGGTGAAGAAGGCTTTGACACTGGGAGGATGATGTTGGATCAGACACCTTGGTTGTAATTCTCCCTTCTATTTTAATAAATTTCTTTGAGTTTTCCTCCATACAATTGTGTAGTTGTGAATCTTGTTATTTGTAAATTCCATTGTATGTTCAATGTGTTTATGATTCTACACCATTTATGATATAATAGATTGAGATGATTTGATGGTGTTCTACTACTTTGTTTCTACAGTTATTCTCTAAGTAGGACCAGTAGGGGAGGAGTTACAAGCTCTATCAAGAGGGAGAGAAATCAAGAAAAGAGTCAAGCAGAAGATCCAGGTTGGTCCCTTTGCTTCTCTCCGTTCTATAATACATAGAATAAATCACAGATTTCTTTGATTGTTTCTTTCTAGGATAACTGTCAATCCTAGTGGGACTAGGAGATCAAAAAGACACTAGTTTTCCCCAAAACTCCCTTTATTATTTTTAGTCACTCCTATTCATTACATAGAGGAATAAATAGTTAATGTGAATCAAGTTTTCAATAGAACATAAGCAAATAAATTAATTACTTATTTATGTTTCTCAGAATATAATAGGAGTAACCATACTCCTCTTGAGAAATGAACTATTGAGTTCCCCTTCAGGTCTATGCACCTTTTTAGTTATTTTTCCTAGGTTTAGTCTTTCTGTCTCAGTGAAACCTAAATACATAATTTTCCTTCGCCATAGTTTCTTCATCCACCCATGACACTATAACTCTTGTCATGATTAATTTTGTGGTAGTGTCTTTCTCTTGAATATGCAAGACCCTTTTCTTTTTCTATCTCAACTATCCTTCCCTAGACTACAACTATTTTTTTAACCAAATGTTAGAAATGTAGATCAGTAGGTTGAAAATAGCAACAACAAATGCTAAATATAGATGTGTTAAATTCAGCACTACTATAAATAGCATTTCGGGATACTTCCTATTTTAGTTAGTCCCTGAACTAAAATAGAGAAGTAAAAATTCGAATTTGATATTAGCAGTTGTTTGTCAAATAATTAATTAATTCATCTTGAGTTAATTAGTCGTAAAAAATCAAACATGAAGTTTATGTGAAGACATGCAATAGTTTCTCCATTGATTGAGGAATTTATCCATGAGTTAAAGAGATAAGGATGAGTTGTAATATTGAGTTGTAATTAGTTGGCTCAATTAACCGAGTCAAGTCTAGTTAGATTAGTTCAAATAGTCTGTTGAACTAATTGTGAGTTTAGTTAGTTAATGCATGCGTGCATGTAACTACTGCACTTCAAATAACTAAATATTGTTTCATAAATAACTCATGCACATCAGTTCA
>APFE031552034.1:893-69490 GCA_000404065.3 Pinus taeda | reverse complement strand
ATGAATAAAATGATGAGGGAGTTGGAAATAGGATGTAGGGAAAAAGTGGGGGTATAAAGGATAACCTTGAAAACAACAAGACAAACCCTAGTTCAACCAACACTTTGACATTTTTGAGCAAATATGCATTGGATTCATTAGTTCAAAATGATTGGCTTTAAACCACATTCACATGCTTTTCACACTTTGGAAAACAATGTATTTTCATGAGGAGAGCCCTACTTGCAACCTTGAATAAATCCAGGGTTTTTTGGCAGCTTACTGGTGAAATTTGGTGGAGGAATTCCCAACGGGTCGCGCACCTCTGACGGGTCGCGCCTGTGTAATTTTTACACTGCTGGAGGTGCCCTGACGGGTCGCGCCCTTTTGCAGGAGGCTTTTGGAGGTCTTCCCGGTGTTGGAATCAAGTGCAGGATAGCTCTTTGGAAAGGTATTTGAGTTTACTTTCCAACCCAGCTGGAATTTTTTAATTTAGAGTTCATTTTCCCTGTCAAAAGTCAAATCTCCCAAGACCGGTCAAAAAGTGCCAAATGAGGTTGCCTCAAGGAAGAGTGTTGTTGCAGTCAACTTTTGAATGCCTTCCTCAACCCCAAAATTAGCTCATGATAGCTCATTGGAAAGCTCGTTGTGTCTGGTTATCATTTTACCCATCAAGCGAATCATTTGTCCAACCAAGCTAGGTGAAAACTTGATTTTCCCAAGGTCACTGTGCCCTTGATTCTCTTGAGGCAACGGTATTCTTTGACTTTTCTCTCAAACCATGACACCTGTGCAAAAAGTGAAAGAGGATTTTCCTCTTTGGCATGTTTTGGAAAAAAACCTCTCTCAGTTTTCCCAAATTCATCTTTTATTTCTCTGGAACATCATTTGAGTGCGACTTGTCCCGATGTGTGAAACAAGGAATTTTGTCGAAATGGAGCAAAATGAAGGGGATAGGGGGCTTCTAAATTCTTGGGGAAATTTTTGGGAGTGGGGAGGGATGTTAGGAAGCAGGGGAAAGTGGAATCTCAGAGATTGAGTGAGGGGAAAGGGTCCAAAAGGGCAAAACACAGGCCCAACCTAGAAAATTGCCAGGTTGTAGCTAGAAACTAGGGTTTGTGGAAAAATGAGGAATTTGGCAGATCTAAGGGATGGGAAGTGTTTGATAAGGTACTTTAAGGATAGGGGAAGGTGTATGAACATCTGGATACAAGTTTTGCTGATGATTTGACTGTCCAAGAGAAATTGGTTTCAAAACCCTAGGAGAGGGAAATGAACTTGCCAAGGCACAACTGAAGCATGAACAAGATGTAAAATGACTCATTAGACACTGACATGATAATGATAACCCTATGAATGATGATAGACTCAGCTGAATAGTGACATAGATTGGCATTTGGGCAACTTTAGAAGGAGTTAAAGCAAACCCTAGACCTAATGCCTAGTAACCAAATTTTACTTGAAAACTTTTTGAAATGACAAAATTTGACCTTAACACTTTGAAACCACTTTGTAAGAGCATATTTGATCACTGAAGGAAGGCTGGAAAGACTGACACTAACATAGCCAACATAAAAATGTCTCATACTTTGTCTATCCCATGACCTATTTATATAGAATTTTTGAATTCATCTTCCCCCTCTTGGTTCATGCATGATAATGACGGATGAGAAGGACAAGATGATTCCATTGAGGGTTGCATATCTTTAGGGTGACTCAAATTCAGCTGTACTAGACTGATCTCATGTCAAAGAAACACTGAGTCATCCTTTTCTACAACCGCACAAATTTTGAAGGATATTCTGCACGTGTGCATTTATCGAAGAAATAGTCGCGCGGCATTAGTTTTTGTTTACTTTATAAAAATTGGACCTTAGGATAAATTTAATTATTTAAACTTCATGATGTATTCATATGGAAAATGTTAACTTGTGCATTTTTTTGGAAACTTTTTAGTGTCTTTTGGATTGTGTGAACATGTGTACAATTCTCTGGTGTTAACAGTTACCCCCTGATGTATGAGGTTAGGAGCAAATGTATAGCATAAATACATCATGTTTTATTTTCTGACAGAGAGCCTGATCAAATTTTCGAGAGAGAGGATAACTTGTTATGGAGATGAGTAGAGAAAAACCCCTTGACTGAGCATAAATGGTAACCATGCTCTGGTGAAAACCTATAGAGTGAAAAATGTGTCTATATGAGGCAGGAATGCCCCATCGTCGTTATGATGACTAATATTAAATTATTGAAATCGGAAAAAGAATGGTCAAGTCTATTCAACATTATGGTGGTTAACGTGCCAATAGTTGGTGATGATAATTGTTGAAGCCCTCAAATGCACTTCCTAGTCAAATAGACTGAATTTGGTTACCCCATGCATAACAGAGGTGAAGCACTATTGAAGGAGGTACTACACTATGCATAGGTCTTCGACTTCAGGTACCTCCCCCATATCATGGTGTAAGAACTGTTGGATGAGGTGTTTAGTGATGCAGAGTCTTCCACTAAATGAAAGAACTGTAATGGTAACCAAGTACGACACCACCTTGATATCAAAGCTTGTGTTAGTATCGAATGTCAAGGGGATTGATGACATTAGTGGGAAATAGTGATTCCCATTTTCCCACATGAGAATGTTCCTACAAGGGGGGAGTACCCAAGGTACTACCCCTATCCTGAAATACAAATTTTGAAGTCGACGGGGAAGGAGCATTAAAAACCTGACATGGTGGGTCTGGGAATCAATATGAGATGTAAATAGACTTTAATAATGTGGGTTAGATAAGGCATGATAGTGAGAGCTTGACGATATAATAGGATATGGACAATTGGCCCAAGGTCAGAGTTTTTGTGCAAATGGTGACAAACAAAACATGTTTACTGATGGTTATGGCCTTGGAACCGGTAAGATTTCTAGGGTGGGAGTAAGTATGTTATGACCAACATGAAAATGGAAAATTGTTTATTGTGAGGTGCAAGCTTCGACCAAGGGGGCCTAGAAACTTTCGTTGTGTAAATTACATAAATAGCAAAAAATGTGGGTGGGAGTCTTTTTCCTAAAAACAATATTTGTGCACTTTCCAAAAGAATATGAGGTTGATTTGGATGCACAACCATAAAGATAGATACCCCTTAAGTATGGTGACATATATGGAGGTATGGTTTTTTTGTTGAGAGTGGGGGCCCCATTGTTTGTTGTCCATGTTGGGTTGGTGAGGGGGATGAAGTGACACATATGGGATATGAAATATGGGTGAATGATAGGCCAAATGTAGGATACGAAGGTGCATCCATCTTGATCTATTGTAAAGTACCAGAGATGGCCCGGGAAATGGTGTGAATGTGCGATGAGTGTAGCATAGTGGGGCTGAACTTCAAGGCATGTAAGTGGGGTGGTTCCTGGGCTGGAGTAGGTGGTCATGGCTCCTATTAGTGAAGAGGGGTCTACAAAGATGAAGTGAGCTATGAGTGGGGGGGGTGTGTGGGGGGATTCTATCAAATGTCATAGATGTTTATCATAGATGTTTATCATATACAAAGGCGAGATGGTGATAAACATGGTCTATATGATGGACCCTATGGCGAATTTTGGAGAAATGATGTCAAGATATGCAATTCTTCAGAGGAAGCCTATCACGATAAGTGGAGGATACCTGTTATGTTATTTTCCTGTTGAGGTGTTGATCGAAGCGGATCGTGTACGATGTTCCTGTAATGGACACAACCAATACCTTAAGTGAAAGCATTTGTTTAAAACATACATATAATATATGATTTATTGAATTTTATGAATTAAAGAACTAGAGGAGTACTTGACATGCATTTCTGAGTGTGCGACAGGCCAAAATATGAGTTTTGGCGTTTACCAGAATGGAAAGTTCCACGATGAAGATGGTGTGGTACTAATCCTTGCATCTCTCCTAGTTTTTTCAATGGATATACCAAGATTCTATAATGGAATCCAAAAAATGGTGAAAAGTGTGATAGATAGGGCTAAGGGGGGCAAATATCACTTCATTTGCACTAGTGAGTTGTAGAGGTCAAAGAGAGTTTTTGGAGCATTTATTGTCATTGTGGTTAGCCAGAGCACTAGGGATGCACGCGGGGAGAGCTAGGTAAGGAATTGTATGTTACTCTTTGTCATTTTGGTAGCCGTAGGGTAGACATGTTGTACAGGGTCCCATGTATGACGTATTAAGGTTGTATTTTCTTGGTCGCATGGGCGACCCTTTTGGAGTCATGCAGTCACTGCACAATCTAAGGGTTTTGTGTGGCTACTCCATGAAAAATTCATCCTCAAATGCGTGTTTCATGCATCTGAGATGAGAAATTCCATGGTGAATCCCTTCGATGTTCACCACAGCTTGGATGGCAGAGTGTGTGATGGTCGCATGTCTATATGAAACACATACACACGGATCATGATTTTTTTTTAGAAACAAGCGCGCAGTCTTCGACACCTTGGACGCCATGGCTTAGGGGTAGGACAGATGTGCGTACTTTGGGAAAACAAGCATGTGATATCACATATGTCTTCTTATAGGCACACGTCTATGAGAAAAAGGGGTTTTCTCTTGGTTTTTCTCTCTTTTTTTGATAGCCTAGGGGTCTATGTAATTGAAACATGTAATCTTGGCTAGAAAGATGATCTAGAGGGAGAGAGATTGGAAGTGTTTTTGTGTGGATGTGGTAGGGGATACAGTAGCTAGCCAGTTGCTAATGCAGTGGAGACATTTGAAGTTTCTTCAGAACCCCCTTTTGAGGTTGCAGGACAGGTTCCTGCACTTTTTCATTGGATGTTGGGATGTGGACTGATAGGTTATGGTTATCCATCGGAGAGATCTGCCAATATCTGTTTGTAACAATATTTATTTTGTTACCATTATGTTGCCTCATAGGTAGGATCTTCCTTATCCACTACCAGTTAGGTACGTGGATATTCATCAGTGGGTAGAGGCAGAGGGTGAGGCTCACTGTGTGCCTAACCCTCATGAGGAGGGTTGTATTAAGATTACAGTTGTGTTAGATTTCACTGAGTGAGCGACGTTGGTGATAATTTTGAGGTTGGTGGGATCGTCATCCCCCTAATAGAGAATTGGGGCCACATATAGTGGTCCTTCAACAACTATAGGCGGGGCACTTTTTTTATTGGGCTCGGTTATTGCATCGGGGGATGTTGTCAGTTGACGCAAGTGTATCTTGGTGCACTCAAGAGTTTTTTCTATGAGAGTATACTTTGTAGTATCATGTATGAGTGGGTGGTTATGCTTCATCAGATCTTCACAGTGCCAGTGGGGCTTGTCAGGGACCCACATATATGTCATTGGGCAGCTATGATGCCACGAGTTGGGGTTGGCGAGGTAAGGCATTATTGGAACACCACTGTAGAGGATTGGTTTAACTCTAATCCTCAGCTGATTCTAGAGTATCCCTATCATGGTGTGGACTTTTGAGGAGACCCAGATATGGGGATTCCTCTGGTGATGCCTTGGGTACAACAAGTATATTTTTATTTATGCAATCGTATACATATTTGTTTGCATGTATCATTATGATGTTTTATTTATGATGATGCTAATACCATTCTTGTTTACTCGTAGATGTGGGGCCGCAGGGGTGGCCACTCACTTATTTGGTAGGTCGCGATCCTAGGAATATGGGTGTCGCATGGGATACCCCCATACCACAGAAACCAAGGGTGGTGAGGCCATCAGCTAGGCCTCTAGGTAGGCTTGAGCAATCGATTAAACGACGCCTGTTAGAGATTAGTGGGCCCTCTGGAGAGGGTAGCAGCGCAGTGGTGGGCAAGGAGGCAAAGTGATGGTGTGAGCGTGCTGAGGCTGTAGAGGCACGCTTGGTAGCTATAGAGGGTAAGGTGCATAGTTATCAAGATACCTGAGGTAGGGTGGATATCCTGACTAGAGGGTTTCCTATCAATGGATGGGTAGGGATGGCGGAGTTTGTCCTAGAGATGACGGTGTCTCTGGAGTGAAAACGTCAACCAATTTTTCATCGTATAGCCATGGTGATGGTTACAACTTGTCATATTTTGGCTACAAATGCAGATATTGGGCCTCCAAGGCCCTATATAGACTATATGGTCTTAATGTTATTTTATGTGATTGTGTATGTACTAGGGCAAGCACCCATTATGAGGATGCTCCCCTATATTTTGTTGACTTATTTTTTCCTAGTTGTGAGCCAGTGGACTATGTGATATTTTGTGTACTCATACATATTTTTTTATGTATATACAAGATTAGTTTTTGGTGGCTCTCATGATATGTCACATGTGTCTATAATTTTTATGTATTTCTACATTTTGTTTAAGATGTATCTTGATGGTTATATATATGTGATGCATGTCAGTCTAGTATTTCATTAGCTATGTGATCAGTTGTGTGATTTTGATCCCTTAGTATTTGTGTAAATTTGATATGATCAAAATGTCTAGCTAACCTTTGTGCATGTAGGTACTTCTAGAAAAGGCATGTATCCTGGTCTTGAAAGGTAATGTTTAACTACGATACAACTAGCTAGGAATCAAGGAATACATGTAGGTGATGGATACCTTTGTGGTGGGAATCAACTAAGAGGCCTATGATGGTTTCATATTGTGCTTGATTGTTGGTGGCTGATCCAATACAAATTCCATTAAAGATACAAGGTGTCTAGTCAGGAGAGTATATGGCCCAAGCTCCAGCAGTGAGGTTTTTCAACCATCAAGATGCACTGTCAGCAAACCCATGATGATAAGTTGGCGAAGGATCCATCTACTGACACATGATGAGAGAATGATATTTAGAGTGATTCCATGATGAGGTGATCATCATAAAAAATAATTCATGGTGCATACATATCTACTATAGCATTTTATGGGTATAATTTTTATGGGATTTTTCAGGCAATTCCCATCGAGCTTTGACATTATGTATGCCCCCTTAAGGAGGCAAAATTTGATGATGTATGGGCCCTTTCAAATGGTTTCAAACTTTCCAGGTCCTACCGCTTCTTGGGAAACATCGTAGTGGAGGACTAAATCCCCTTCTATATATGTCTCAGGGGTGATGTTGTGATCGAATGAGGATTTGACCCTCTTCTTGTGTGCTTCATTATTCTGGAGGGATTGTAGTGCTAAAAATGTGTGTGACATAGGGGCCGCTTCAATTCTATGAGAATCTTTCGTACATATTCCACATAATGGTCTGGAACTAATCGAGTAGATCATATCGGAGGTGATACTGCTCATGCTATGGGATATTGATGCCTAATTGACATCACGAGATGGAATATCCTATGGAGGTATCCATCTCTGGCTCGTGGTATTGGTGTGACATGAATTCCTTGTATGGGTTGGCCTTAGTGCTACTCTTCTTGTGTGGAAACATGGAAGATATTGGAAATTCCTTGTGTGGTGGAATTAAGAGAAAATGCAACAATAACAACATGTGATTTATCTTCGTAGGAGAGATGCTTGTGTGGAATTTGGACCACTAAGCAAAGGAAGTCATTTAACTTACTCAGTTCATGGCATTTATTTACCAAATGGTTGGGTTTATCACATAGGTCACATGTGATGGGTGGTTTTCTTTTCCAGGTGGCTTTAGATTGTTTTTTGTCTAATTTGGATTGATGGTGGTGATGGGAGATGAAATGATGGGAGCCCTGTCGTTTTTTATCAAACACACATAAGACGTATAGGGGTCTATCTTCCCCTAGCAGGGGGATGGGTTTTGTGGAATCAATATCCGAGTCTAGTAGATAAGAGTTTATGTTCATCAATCGACATACAAAACTCAATGATTCACAGAACTTAGGAAGGTGGGTGAACCTTCTCTGATGATGTTTTCCTGCACAGATAGTGCATGTATGGTGTCGATGTTAAGGTTTGCTTCTCTGAGAAACTTGGGTGATTGGGTGGTTTTGGTTAAATTTCCATAGTTATCGGCAGAGGTTTACTGGATGATTTGGGTCATCACATAGAGCACATGGTAATGTGGAGGAGGGGGTTGGTTGTTCACGTTGCCTTCATGTGTTGTGGGAGGGTTTTTTAGAGCATGAAGTTGGTTCCTCGTGAATGTACAAGTTGTTCTAGCATCCATCATCCACTTGAGGTTTGGTTGGTGTTATTGGTTCATTAATGTTGCCTTGAATGAGTGTGTTTAATGTCTCTCAGTGTCGAGGGATATCAAGACAGTGATGAGTGTAGTGCCCATTTTTTTTGCATATAGTGCATGCATGATTGGTGCGTAATTCTTTATTATGTACAAGCATGTCCTTTGCTCCTTTTGGTGGACTTGAGGTTACCAATGTTTTGGAAGCATGCATAAGGGTTTTAAATTCATCTAACTTGGGGCATATGTGGGTTTGGCACCCTAATTCTTCACATAACGCACATGGTTGTAACGCCCTAAAGGAATTTGAGAATTCTCCTCTTTTACCATTTTGTTTCGACTTCTTGTTGGCCTCAACTAGTGTCAGTGTGGGAAATTTTTGAGTATGGATTGTTTCTTGTGATAGAGGTACATGGATCCTACCTACCAGGATATGTCTTGGACCAGTCGACATTGTCATTTGGACCATATACCAAACCAGTATCATGAGAGCCATATTTGGTAATGTAAGGGTTTCCATGACTTGGTGCGAGACAAAGCCAGGTGGGGGGCACAAAAAGGGTGTTTGTGTAATGGTGTGAGGTAGGGACATGGAATCAATAGTTGTAGAGTGTGTGGTGCCTGAAACTGGTTCCTATGTTTGGGTGGTGTTTGATGAGGTCACCATGCACACCGGTGCTATGGTGTTTGGGAAAAGTTCTTGTAGCATCGGAGGGTCTCCTAGGAATGTCCCTAGGAATGTTGATGACTTAAACTAGTTAAGGTTGAGCTCACTGTAAGTAGTGATCAACTTGTGGGAAGAGGAGACTAAGGGTAGCACATCGTCAAGTGTGGGTAAGGTTGTCTTCTCATAGTATGTGAATTTTTCAATAGTAATGATTTTAAAAATGTTTGTGGAATAACCTGTTCAAATTTTTTGATTAAACCCAATGTTTCAGACTTCTATGTGAGTTCATCTTCAGGGGAACGCCCAGATTCTTGAGAAGATTGATGAACATCATTAAAGTGAACACCAATGAGGCAAGTGTGAGCATCATATACATGTAGCTTCGACCTAGTAGGATGTTGTAATCCAATTGGGCATCTATTACTTCAATGTTTATTAACACAGTTTTTCTCGCTAACTTAACTGGCACACTGGGGTATAGACCAATGAGAGAAGAAGGGCACTCGTCGTATGCTCTAAGCGTGATGTTAGAATGATTAAGTTCGAGGGATCCAATTTTCTACCAAACAGATTTGGACATGATACATGTGGAGGCCCCTTCATTGACAATGCAATGATGAATGCTAATGTTTTAGACTGAGACTAGAATTTGGAAAGTAACGGTTGATGGTATTCGTGTAGTAGCTTATCTAAGTTGAATACCATTAGGTGAAAATCAGATGGGTCGATTGCACCTAGAGTGGAAATTAAGGATTTCCATTGGGTTGGGTATGTTTACAGGACTTCTAATGCTAGCATGACTAACAGTGATTATGTTAATTCATTGACTATGTTGTAGTGATGAGCAGTTTTTTAGTTCTGTCCTACGTGTCGTAAAGGTCCTTTGACCATTTTGGGCATAGATTATATAGAAGGTCGAGGAATGGTTAATGAACCTATAGGTATTGCTATGGTCAAGGTGGATGGATTTGGCTCTGGGGGAGATTCATAACTTTGATTTAATTTTTGCAAGAGGATATCTTCTCCTGTCATGAAAATATCATGATTAGGATTGTTATGGGGGTTCCCTCCAGATGTATGAGAGTGGGGTGTTTGTTGCTGAGTGTTAACCACTCCCTAATGAGGGAAGGGGTCTTGCATTACTACGGTTTGTTGACCTATTTTCCCCTACTATTTTGTATCCTTTTTAAGTCAAGAAGTTGAGGATAGTGGTGGGTATAATAACTGTATTTCCCACAGATAACACATGAATTATTATTTTGTAGGTTGGTGTTCTTTCCTTGTTTTTGTGCGTTATTGTTGTTCAATCCCCGGTTTTGATTTTGGTTAGGTTTGTCCTTTCCTGGTGCCCATGGGGGTTGTTTACCGCCTAGTCGGGTTCTCCCATTGGCTTATTTTTAAGTTTTCTCTTAGCAATATTAAGGGGGTTAGCTGGATTTAGTTGTTCCTCTAATTGTTGTTGTGAAGTGACAGAAGGCTGCACTATATTCACCCTTTCATTATTTTGCATTGGTGGGTTATTTTGTTATTATGTGGGGAAAGAAGAATATTGGTTTCCCTGTGGGGGAGGGTATGACCCTCCCTGAATGGGCCGATATCGATTAACCCTGCTGACCGTATTCTACATAGGTTGGGGTTGACCAGGGTCATATCTTGTATGTTGCAATGGTGGTTCTTTTTGTGTAGCATCGAATGCTTGGCCATTGAATGAATATTAGGGTACTGGTAGTTATTGCTGAGTGGGTTTTGGGTGATGGACCCAGTCAATCCATCAACAACATTGGATGTGCTTGGGATATCTTTATAGTTTTGCAGGCACAGGGCATTTGGAAGCCCATGATATATGTACTCGGACTGGGTGTAAATAAGCTCCAACTATTGAGATTTCCTAGTGGCTTCTTCCTTAGTCTACAAGGATGAATTTTCCATGTCTTTGGAGATTTCAGATGTGAGGGATATCAAGAACAAGTCCAAGAGGAATTTGTCTTCAAACTGGGCTTTACATAGGCTACAACATTTTTGCCACTCATGTATATAATCTGAGATGTGGGTAGCAGGTGTTTTTTAGAAGTGGGTGAGGAGTCCCAAACCTGAATCATGGTGAACTAGGATATGGAAGAAGGTGAGAAAAGTTGTAGCTAGTGAGCTAAATTTTTTGTGCGACACGGAAAGCTTGTTAACGTACCATTTCATTGCAAGCCTAGTTAGGGTGCGATGAAATAGTTGTAATATAATAGTATCATCAGTGATAGTATTAGACGAACACCATAGGTGAAAATTCATGACATGGTTTCCTTCGTCTTCGCCCTATTTTCCTTCAAACTTTGGCATATCTTATGGGAGCTTGGTGAGCATAGTCAGCCAATTATGCCCATGGGCGATCGGGTCATTAGTTAGCTTGTTTAAATATCGTAGGTTTATCGAAGCAAAAAATGGGATCTGCGAGTTACCTACCATCGTAAAATGATTTTGGACTATTAAGAGCAAAGGGGTCCTTTGTGGGGAAGTCTCAGGAGAACTACATCTATGGGTGTCTCAGGGACTATCCAGATTAGTGGTGTGTGGGATCCCAAAGGAAATAGCACGTGGGGATCCCTCTGAAGTGGTGAAGGGTGTACTTTTCTCGGAAGGGGTTCCAAGAAAATCTGCATCAATATAGGAATATCCAATAATGGTGGTTGTGTGCATCCTCTACACCTAAATGGTGAGTCTTGGCACACCTCCTGGTAATGAGGGGAGGTTTAGAAAATGTCTAGATTGATGGGGACTCTTGGGGTCCCCTATGGTGTCGATTAGAGTGTGTGCTATGTTGTGTATGGTGAGGGGAGGAGATAAGTATCAATGCAATATGATCACATACATAAGACAAAGTGAAAATACAAATGGTTTATATTCCTTTTATAATTGAGCTATGTGATCAAGCAAACAAGAAAAATGTTTTTTTTGTTGTGTATGATAAAAGATCCTATGTAGACTTGATCATCCTTTCCACTCTCAAAGTAAATGGGAGTTACGAAGATGTCTTCTAATGGGTCATAGGGAAACATCCCAAAAGAACTGGTAATGCCTTCCAGCAGTTGAAGAATCAACCAAGGTAATGGTAATGAGGCTCATGTGTTGCCTTCACCGTCACCTATAGGGAAAGGATGCCATAGATTTTGGCCACTAAAGTACCTTCGTCCCACATGAGAATTAAAGTATTTAGCTTCTTGGTATTTATTTATTAGTACCAAGCACTAGATGGGTCAGTTAGCCCTAAAGAGTATCACACGTACTAGACCTAAGTCGAACCCCCTATAAATCAGGTATTTTCCATGCTCAAGTATTCTTTCTCATGGGATGATTGAAGGATTTTAAGCTCCCCACAAATTCAACAACTATGTTTCAAAGGCGTAACATGGCCACTGTGGCTTATGGGATGCCTACCCCCAATGGTCCTAACCTGAACTAAAAATAAAATTAGTGGCCCCTGTGGAGAAACTTAGTTGGTTCAAGTTATGGTTGTTTTTAAGGAGTCTTAATTCACTTATGGAGTGATTTTCTAAGCAAAAATACACTAAGTACCCAAAGCTCTAGAAATTGGATGCCTTTGAGTACAAATCATATGGAAGCTTAGTGTGTGATGCAAGTCAGCATACAAAGTGTGATAAGATGCAAATATGCGGTGACATTTTAAAATATCCTTGCAATTACACCAAGTGTTGATTGTTCCTTGCATGGAAAAAGAAATATATTGTGGATTATGGGCCACCTACTCTTTTTCTATTAAACTAAGTGGAGTTTAACAAGGGAGATGGAAATTCAAATGATTTTAAGAAATTTTCCATATGCAATACTAGGTTCGTCTAAGAGGCGCAAGGGAAGCTGAGATTACTTATTTTCTCTAATAATATTTTCTCCTAGTCACAAAAAATGAAGAATTAAATGCTTTGGTTAGTAGTAAGTGTTAGCACTCCATAAATTTCTCCATGCCGAGGAGAGAAATCCATAGGTAACCACAAACCTCTTTTGGTCGATAGATTGGTCTTCTTCAACCTAAGGGGGCTCCCTCACTGAGCAAACTCAGAGATAAAACTTTGGAATATAATATTTAACAGAGACTAGTTTGAAAATGTTTAATATTTTGGTATGGGGGTGGTAAAGGATTCTAGGAAAACTAGTGTAGGTGATCATGACCTCCCTAGTCCATCATGATGCATTTTCCAACTAGTTTCATGTATATAGGCTTGACTAGTACAAATTTGGAATGAAAATCAATTTGTAGTATAGTGGAAATGGAGGTATCAAGACATTCATCTAAAATGGCAGAATAAATGACATTTCATTATTGCAATTTGGATAAATGGCTATCGAGAATAAAAAGACAAAACATTCAAAGGTATAAATATTCCATTTGCAACTAAAATATCTTGGTATAGCTAGATGAGAGCATGTGAAATGAATTCAAGCATAACTGTTCCATACACCTTCAAATCAGTTTAAGAAGATAACACTAAGAGGATAACATATAAACTAAAGAAGAAATATTTTCTAAAACATTCATACCACAAATATCTCTGCAACTCGACTAGAATATCTTCAACATCCAAGCAAATTCATTAACACATATCACAAAAACAAGCTACAATAGTTTCCCAACAATAATGAAACCAATAACAACCATTTCATATTGTATTCACTAGTATAAATAGGCATATACATAATATGAATAAAGTCTAGATTCATTGCATGGCTAATCCAATAGTGGATCGAAACAAAACTTGAAAAGAGGAAAGATTTTTGTTGTTCCAAGTATTTTTCCTCCTTCATTGAAAAAAAACATAAGGTATGATGACATGTCATCAACTAAATAAAAAATTAAATGTTTAAATAAAACAAGTTGATCCTCTAAAGATCATATATTCATGAAACAAATTAAATTAACAAAATCTCAAAAGAAATGTTGATTGTGCAAAGGTTGCGTAGCATTTGCACATTGACTGGTGCTTTTTTATTTGAAAACTGGTACATGACTAATAGCTAAAGGCTTGAGCTAGCTACCACATATGCTTCATGTTGACCCCTTTAAACCCTGATAAGTGTCTTCATTTCACAACGCGTGCAATATTGTGGGCATGGTCTGCGCAGCAACTACGTAGCGCTTGTGTAGAAAATTTTCAAAGTTGCTTGTTGAATGCCCACCATCCCTAACAAAATACCATTGTGCTACTAAATTCTATTCCAAAACACCAAATTCATACTATTGTTCTGAATAAAACAACATCAAAAACCTTTGAAATTAAAACAAAATTTGAATTTGAAGTGAGGCCTGATTACCTCCTCTTCCTCTTGCTTCAAGTCTTGCTATTGGAGGTTGGTGTATTTGAAGCTGGAGGAGTGGGGTCATTATGTTCAATGGGTTATGATAGAGTAGGCCTAGCTTCATTCATAAGCTTAGACCTCAGTTTAGGTACCCTTTCAAGAGAAGATGCTCTAGCTGCTTCTTTATACTTATTTACTAATTCCCATGCCTTATGTAAACTCTGCTTCATGCTCCTTAACTTTGCACCCAAAACCAAATTCCTGACATACAGATTTTTACATTGCCTCGTCACTAGATTTGACCATTTTACAAAATTATTACCCCTTTCAAGGGCCTTGGATGCCTCACAAACTTCATTGTCACAATTCTCAAGGATATGCTACACATACCTCTTGTAACTTTGATTTTCTTTATTTGAACTGCTTCACCTGTTCTTGACTCTCCTGTATCTCTTTTAGGCATCTCGAATACTCTGCCTACTAATCAAAAGGTGGCCTTCTAGGTGCTTGAGCCACCTTCTTCAATTGTTGTGCATACTTGAATTTTGATTTGGATGCTCTTGTTGAGGGTCCACTGGATTCCATTTCAATCTCCTTAACATGTTCAACAAATGACATGTTTCCCTTTGTCTTTGGCAAGAGATTTAGGAGGTGTTTCAATATTTCCAACTGTTGGTTGACCTATTTGCTTAAAAACTCTATTTTTCTTTTCAAGAAATGTTATATTCATTGTGTATTTTGAAAGGGCTTCTTTCATTCTTACCATCTTAGAGTCCTCTTCTTCATATTGTATAGCACCTTATTCAGATTGTGCTATATCTTCCTTCTGCTCTGATTGCATTATTTCAGCTCCTTTCAATTCTTCCTCTCTGATATCTTCTTTCTTATCTCATTGTCTATCTTCAAAAATTTATAACACTACTTGAGGGGCTACCTCTTCCTCATTATTTTTTACCCTTGACCTTGTCTTGGGTCTTATTACAAACTCCTCATGGATTGTATGTTCAGCCTTTACCTTAAACTTGGTAGGATGTGTTGATGCCACCTACACTTTTTCTTGTTCAGTTGTACTCTTACCATTTACGCCTTGTTTCTTAGCCTTCTTACTAGGCTTGCTTATTAGTTCCCTATTTTGTTTATCATCCCCCTTTTTCATTGGTTTTGTCTCCTTGGCTGGGTGGATGACTTCCTTCTTACGTGTTACCTGCACTTTATGTTCTTCCTTATCCATTTTCATTGGTGAGGACCCAACTTGAGGAAACAAATCAATACTGGAGAGGAAATATGACCAATGCATTTTCTTCTTTTCAGCTACAAATTTGTCTACAATTTGATAAGAGAGAAATGAAATAAACTGGAAGCATGATTGTCCTTCTGAATCTAAACTTTGGATGCCATTCTTTGTGAGATTTTGAGTCAAAAATAGGGTAAATTCATGGGTTTTCTCTCTGTAAAATGACACATCAGCCTCAAATGATACTGATACACCCCACCAAATTTTCCTTCACAGGTGAAGTACCTCTGGATGACATTCAAAATTTCAATATACTGCTCTTGAAGGTATATAGTGGGAAAAGTTGTAGAAAATTGATCCAAGAATTATGACTTAACAAACTTTTTGAAGGCTAGGTTGTCCAATTCATCCACCTTAAACCTTTTTCCCCTGCTATAGAGAGATTAGTGGCATCAGCAATGAAATTTTTAGGCACTAAAACCTCCAGGTCTCCTATCTTAATTTTTCCATCATGAAAATTCTGAGCAAACATACCGGGGAGCCTCGTATTGTGACCTATCATTTGGACCTTTTGGAAAAAAAGGATACAACCTGTGCTTTCAAAAGCTACCTTAATAGAAGGTAAGGAATTTATTAATTCAGGGTGTTGGGTTCAGTGCGCAAGAGATCCCTACCTTTATTTATTACAATAGGGGCTATTTGATCTTGATACCTAGCAAGTCAAACTCAATTCGTGAAAGAGGCTACGTGCACAGGTCAAAGGGTACAAGATTGGGCACCAATGACAACGCAATTTCACTTAAATAGTTGTATCAGGAAATGGTGACAGAGAAGGTTTCTGATGTTGAAGGTGAGCGGGAAAAAATTCAAATTCACTTTATAGTTTTGTTGTAGTGGCTACAACCACCCTCCAAAATTTTTCCTTAGCTTGTTTTGGAGCCTCCCTACCAACCTTACACAACACTTTGTCTTGCTTCATCAAGTACTCAAGCTTCAAGTGTTTTCCTCGCACAAAGGCAGCCTATCAATCACAGTTGATCCATTCCCCTCACAAGCTTCTCGCCTGGACTTGGTCCAGCTACACGCTGAGCAGCTTCCCCTTGAAAATTGTGCATTTCTATAGGGAAACCATCCTTCCCTCCAGGAATTGTACAATCCTCTCTAACAACCTCTTGGGCTCCAAGATTGCGCAATCCTGCCAGCGAACCCTCCCAACAGGATTTGCACAAATTTTCCCAGCAGTAGGTTGTTCAGGCTAGGATTTATGCAAATTTGGGTAGCAGTCAGCTGCTTTGCCCAGAAATTGTGCAAATCTCCTGGGTAGGCAGCCTAGCTCCCACCTAGAAATGTGCATTTTTCTATAGCAGTCAAGCACTCTCTTGCATGTGCAGTTGAGTTGATCGATTCCCTCTAGGACTAATCAAAGAAGATTTGCATGCATGGGCTGCTTCTCCCAAGGTAGCATGCAAAGGCATCCCTTGTTTCAGGGATCTATGTTTAGCAATTGGAGGTTACATGCAAGAAGCAATTCTGAAACCTCCTACCAAGTGTCGCTTCCCCTATATTCATGGCATGCGCGTCACAACCTCAATGTTATCAAAACTCATCAACCCAACACTACAGAGCTGATTCCTCACATCAACCTTGTAGCTTTGACATCCCACATCACATCTAGGAGTAGTCGTCACATTCAGCTCAGTTGTTTTGGGGTAAGCCCGCTTCCCATGCCTTGTGCTGCATTTCTGTCACTTTTTGTGTTTTTGTTTGTAGGAGTAATGTTTTCTTGATTTCTTTGAATGCTTGTTGTTGTTTACATATATAATAGCTTTTCCTAGCTCTGTTTTAGTTTTCGTTGCTATCTCACTATTGTTGCATGCATGAAATTGTTTTGCACGGATGTTCATCGAACCTAAACTACCCCACCCACATGCATGTTGATCTATTTGCTGAATATTTCATTCATTTTTTGCATGCAATGTCAATCACTTCTACTGTCACTTAGTGTTGTTATGCATTCACTGACTTACTTGCTTTCAGTCACTCGTCGGCGAGTTGGGCCAACCTTTGTCAGGGTTCTGCCTTCACCAAGGCAACATTGTGCAATCTGGGAAAGGAAGGCTCACCTTCCTCTCCAGATTTTCATATTCCTACCTGGAACTGGCCTCCAAGACTGTTTTGTGCATTTCTAGAGAACAGTGGCTGCTTGGCCCAAGAAATTGCACATATTTGTCCCTAGGCCAATAGTCCTTCCTAGCTAGAATTGTGGATTGTGCAATCCCAACAGTCAGTAGCCAGACTAGATTGTGCATTGTGTAGTTCCAGTAGTCAATCAGTTTCCCAGCAGCCCAGACTATGCCTTGAGCAATCTTGGCAGTCAGTCTCCTGACCTCCCGACCAAAATTAGGTAACTTTCATGATCATTCACCCAGGTATGTTGCAAGTCAGTTCTCATGTTCATTTTGGTTTTCGACTGACAGATTTCTTGCTATGAGTGTTGCCATGTCTCCAAGTATCACAAGTGTTCTAGATTTAAGACTTTTGTGGTTTATATCTTATAACTTAGTAACCGGAGAACCCACAATAAAAACCATTTTTCGTCAATGTTTCATATCCCAACAGGGATCCATCATCACGAATTTTGAATGTTGGTAGAAGAAGAGCTTGAATTAGGGTTTTAAATAGTTTTAAGGTGAGTATATTTAAATGGTTGTCGATTGTTTTAATATTTTTATTTGCTTTTAATTAAAAATAAATAAAAATATTAAAACAACCGACAACCATTTAAATCTACTCACCTCAAAACGATTTAAAACCCTAATTCAAGCTCTTATTCTATAAACATTCAAGAAGTCCTAATGATGGATCCCTGTTGGGATTTGAAATGTTGACAAAAAATGGTTTTTACTAGGGTTCTTCAGTGACTAAGTTAGATCACAAGTGTTCATCTGCCTCTTAGCGATACAGGTAAAATGGTTTCCAGGAGAGCAAAGACGAGGAAACTATTCAGAGCACGCTTGGGGATGTAGTCGACCAAGTGTCTATGAGCTTGCCTACTCATGAAGACATCAAGCAGTAGCATCATAGTGAGCAGCATCATGAATAACAATTAAAGACAGCATACCAAATGCAACGAATGCAAGAGGAGGGTTGTTGACAACACAGAGGTGGAACAAGGTTGCAAGCTTAAGCAGGTCCATTGATGATGAATGCAACTTTGGAGACTCTGGACATGGAGTGATGGTGTGACCTTAAGGTCACGCGAAGGTAGAAGATGTAACAAAGAAGGAGTTGCATGTGCTGAAGCAACCACCTAGGAAGAACATGAAGCGACAGAGACAGACGAATGAGTTGCAGCAAGATCACGAACAGTAGCGGGGGCAACGTGCACTCATGGATGAAACTACACCGAGACAAGTTAAAGATCCATCCCAATAGCTAACATGAAGCAGACATGGTGAGCAGTATGGTTGATCACATGCAAGGGATTCAGCAGCATGCATGTCATTGTGCACACACATGCAATCCAACCCATTCAACACACTCACCAAGGCAAAGACAAGAAGCAAGTCCAACTGGAGCTGAATGGGTACTTCAACAAGTTGATGCGCATGACCACCAGCACACACTTGAAGATCAACACGGAAACTATGCATCAATGTGTTGTCGGTTCAGTCACACCCAAGAAGACCATGTGCATGTTAGCAGATGAGTTGGATGAAGGTGCCGAACCAATGCACTAGTTGCAATGGAAGCAAGAGTTCACTTCAACAAGATGTCACCATGAGATGCATGTACACCACCACAGATGACCAACTTGGCATCATCTCACCAGCTTCACCATCATGAGCATGTCAAAGAGTTGGTCTCACCACTGTGAACTGAGTGTTAGTGATGTCTTGCAAGGCTTTCTCAAGCAATGTTGTCTCACATGAGTACTTGTGCATTGTAATGTTGAGTCATGTCAAGTGTAAGTCAAGTGTCACCAGTTGGATGTAATAGTCATAGAGTAGGTGAAGGTTCATGAGGGTAGTTGAACTCTCACAAGGGGGAATGTCAAGGGTCACCCCACCCTTTGCTATAAATAGTCCCTCATAACTCATTGTATAGGCTTTTGGTCATCCAAGCTTCTACTAAGACTATCTTGAAGAAGGCTTGGATAGTATTGTAACGTGCCTTGGCTTCTCCACTGCACAGAGATAGTACATCTCTTTGGAGGAGCAAGCAGATGTGGCTGTAACGTTCCATTGTTGGGGCTAGTAGGTTTACATGGTGTATTGTATGATTGTGACTTACACTGCTTTAATAATAAGAGCCAACAAATTTTCATGCATATGTTGTTAATGTAGTTGGAATGTCCCAGTTGCCTTAATGATATATGTTGTTTAACTTACATACTTGTATATGAACTGATTTGTATGCAATTATATGAATCTTATTATTAATGTGTTGCATATGTTGTTAATGATGTCACCATCTGTGTCGATTTCTTTGCCATACATCAAACAAACCTTTCTCATGAACCTTGCTATATCATTCGTCAAACTCATTTCGGAGTGATCTATGAGTGTTGTTCGTGTTATCTTACCTTGTTGTTGTGGACTTCTCTGCCAGAAGTTGTGCATGTCCTTTGTGTGGTGTATTCCTAGCCGAGTTGTGACTGATCCCTTTCAACCTATAACTCACCTTCACCTTCCTCTTCCTTCACATTTCTGGTGCTAGAAGGAGGGCCTGATGACAAGCAGTGTCCTCCCATCCAATTTTTAATCTTTGCATATCTTTCATGGAGTCTTGCATTCTTCTTCCCCCGAGATGTTTTTCGAATAGTGAAGATGTATCCATCTCGGGGAAGCTTTTCAATCTCTTGTCCACTCACACATATGATGGTGAAGGCGAAGTGGCTTGGCCTAAGCACTTACATAACTTTCTTTCCATGATTTATAAGGAATATGTGTTTACTTATGAACAGGCTAGGTTGCTTCTTGCATACACACTTCACGAATCTCCATTTCGTTGGGTGTTTAGCATATCAACTGACACCGTGCACTCATGTGAGCACTTCTGTGATCTTATTGAAGACATGTTATGTAATTTTGATCCAGACCATCTTGACTGGAAACTATTACAGCAATGGAAGGCCCCGCATGAATCTGTTATTTATTTTTGGCAACGCTTACGTTACTTGTTGTTTCAAGCTTCAAGGAGCTAGATGAAGTTCACTTATCTCTGGGACTGGTTTGAGTACTGTCTTCAGAAATCTACCCATCCCAAGAGAAAGCTTGATGTCAAGCCTCGCTCAACCTCCTTCTTTGATGGAACTGCGCAATCCCATGTGGGAGCAAGCACTGTCTCAATGGACTACCAACCCGCCTCCCTCTCATTCAAAAATTCCACCATCTCCTAGTGATGCTGAGGATCATGTCCGCACATTTGTTCATCCTTCACACCCTCATAACATCACTCCACTCAATTTTCTCACAGATTTGGTTGTGAGTCCTTCAAGTTCCCATATGCATTCTTTTCTTCGACCTCCATCTTTGCACTCAAGTGTTCCTCCTAATGATGTTTTCTTGTGTTCATCCATTCCAAACTCTTCACTTGCTCTGAACGAGGAACAACCCTCTGACAGAGTCGGTGTAGCACAACCAGCATGCACTGTCATTCATGAAGAGTATGGGTGGGAGCTTGAACATCAACACTCAGCGAAGGATGAATCCCTTCCATTTGAGCCCCCTCCATTCTTTCCTAGCTTCTTTGGTGAACTTGACATCCATGATTTTGCATGTGTGTCTTCATCCATAGATGCACCCATTGTTAATCACTCGTAAGACTCACCGAATGCTAGTCCATCACTCGACAATGGAGAGGATACGTTATTCATTGAAGATCCACTTGATCCTTCATCTCTCTTTTCTAGAAATACAGAGGATGAGTTCATTCGCTTTTCATCTACCCCTTTGTTTGATTCATCTAATCATGAGGATGTCGAAGAATTCATTGATTTTTGTAATCGTAGTGGTCATGATCCATTTTCTTCCACTTTTTTATCACAATCATGAATCTATCACAGCTGATCTTTTGAAGCCACCAGTTTATGATTATCTACCTGATGATGAAGTTGAGACATCCAAGATGGTCAAGGCACTTCAGCTCGAGCTGATGGTTATGTCAGGCCCTCACTCTCTTGGGGTCAATCTCACTTCTAATCATGAAACTGTTCAATCACCCAAGGCTCCTCATCACTCGTCGATATGCATTGAAGATTCATATCACACACAGATCACACTTCCTCCACTCAAACTGCATGATCCCATTTCTCATGCATTGGATGAGTCTTACATTGCAAGCACTTGTTCACGATGCAAGTTATCTTTGTTTCTTTTGTTTGTTTGCATGTCTCCGTCAAGAGTGTGCTTTTGCTTCAAAGTTGCATGTAGTGTAACACAACACCATGATAATTCCACGGACTTTCTTTCATGCACATGCACTCACTTATGTTCTGTGGGCACTTTGAAACATGAAGGGTGGTTGTCTTCATTGTTATATCTTTCTTGTATGATGGTCCACACAACTAAGTTACTCATGGACCAAGCCTTCACCAACATGGGTCTACCAATGCTCCAATGGTTGCATTGGAAGTATCACTTCAATGATCAGGCCCATGTACCATTAGTGTAGGAGTAGGAGTAGTATTTTCTTTCAGGTTTTTTCTTGCATGTTTGTTTGCTTACGTGCTTTGTTTGCTTGTTTGTTTTCTTTCTTGTTATTTTACTTACTTCACTTTCATTTTTTCTTCTTCTCTTGCTTTGATTTGATGTTTGTTAGTTCGTTTGTTTCGTTCGTAGGTTAGTCTTCTATGAAAGCATGTATGACCCTTGAAGCAAGTTGGGTAAAGTACAAGAGAGCTTGTATAGCTATCACTACTTGGTTATCAGTCATATTGCCTCTGTATGATGAGCTTGTTACTCTTTGTCAATGATACATCGAAGGAAAATACGTACTGTTTGAAGTGAACCTTGGTGAAAATACAATGCTTGTGTTCTAACTAGTGTCACCTTCTCTAGTCGGTTGTTTTTTGGTTAACCCTTGTCAACCCAGTCAAGTAGAGTAAGGTGAGGGGGAAAACCTTAATAGGCATGTCAGAGATATAATAAACTACTTCTCTACTGGAGCAACCTCTTCTGCTCTCAATAAGTTAGGATCCCTCTTCCGCCTCTGAAATGAATAAGTGTTATGCACAGTGAAAATGAAAAAACTGAAAAGTAAAAAAAAAATGAAAATTGAAAAATGAATAAGATGAAAGAAGAGAAAGGCTTCCTGTGTAGGGAGGTGATGCAAGTAACTTCGTTGGGGTACTAACTAGGCTCACTGGTAGCGGAGCAATGCTTGTGTTCCTATGTGACTCCACCGGGGTACTATCCAGGATTGTTAGCAGTGGAGCAACACGAGAGATGAGACTAAGACTCTGATGACTATACTACTTGTGCACCCATATACCCCTCAACCCCAATCGAAACAACTATGTTCCCTTGCCTTGGAATGTGTTTCAATCAACCAAGAGTCTAGCAAATGCTACATCTTACAATCAAACTAGTGTGAAGCCAAGATGAATTGAGAGTTGAATGATACTTCCAGAGGTGTTAGACTTGCTTTTCATGAACAAGGTCCATTTAGAGAGTTGGAGTTATACTAGTGTGTCGCCAAGTGTTGTAGCGGCTACAACCACCCTCCAAAATGTTTCCTTAGCCTGTTTTGGATCCTCCCTACCAACCTTACACAACACTTTGTCTTGCTTCATCAAGTACTCAATCTTCAATTTTTTTCCTTGAAAGAAGGTAGCCTATCAATCATAGTTGATCCATTCCCCTCACAGGTTTCTCACCTAGACTTAGTCCAACTACAAGCTAAGTAGCTTCCCCTTAAAAATTGCACATTTTTGGAGGGAAACCATCCTTCCCTCCAGGGATTATGCAATCCTCTTTGACAACCTACTAGGCTCCAAGATTGCGCAATCCTACCAGCCAACCCTCCCAATAGGATTTGCACAAATTTAGGCAGTAGTCAGCTGCTCTACCTAGAAATTGTGCAAATATCCTGGGTAGGCAGCCCAATTCCCACCCAGAAATGCATATTTTTCTCCAACAGTCGAGCAGTCTCTTGCATATGCAGTTGAGTTGACTGATTCCCTCTGGGACTGAGCAAAGCAGATTTTCATGCATGGGTTGCTTCTCCCAAGGTAGCATGTAAAGGCATCCCTTGTTTCAGGGATCTATGTTTAGTAGTTGGAGGTTACATGTAAGAAGAAATTCTGAAACCTCCCACCAAGTGTTGCTTCCCCTAGATTCATGGCATGCATGTCACAACCTTGATGTTATGAAAACTCATCAACTAGACACTGCAAAGCTCATTCCTCACATCAACCTTGCATCTCTAACATCCCACATCCAAACTAAGAGCAGTCGGCACATTCAACTCAGTTGTTTTGGGGTAAGCCCACTTCCCATGGCTTGTGCTGCATTTCTTTCGCTTTTTGTGTTTTCTCTTGTAGGAGTATTGTTTGCTTGATTTCTTTGAACACTTTCTGTCATTTAAATATATACTAGCTTGTCCTAGCTCTGTTTTAGTTTTCGTAGCTATCTCACTTCTGTCGCATGCATGAAATTGTTTTGCACAGAAGTTCGCCCAACCAACGAACTGCCTCACCCAAATGCATGTTGATCTATTTGCTTAATCTTTCATTCATGTTTTGAATGCACTATCAATCACTTCTAATATCACTTAGTTTTGCTATACATTAATTGACTTACTTTCTATCAGTTGCCCGTCGGTGAGTCAGGCCAACCTTGGCCCAGGCTCTTCCTTCACCAAGGTAGCATTGCACAATATGGGAAAGGAAGGCTCACCTTCCTCTCCATATTTGCACATTCCTACCCAACACTTGCCTCCAGGACTATTTTGTGCATTTCTAGAGGAAAGTGGCTGCTTGGCCCAAGAAATTGCGTAGATCTGTCCCTAGGCCACTAGTCCGTCCCAGATGGAATTACGCATTGGGCAATCCTAGCAGTTAGCAACTAGACTAGATTGTGTATTGCTCAGTTCCAGCAGTCAGTCAGTCTCCCAGCATCCTAGAATGTGCCTTGAGTAGTCTTGGCAGTCGGTCTCCCAACCTCTCGACTGAAATTGCGCAAACTTCATGATCATTCACCCAAGTATGTTGTAAGTCAGTTCTCATGTTCATTTTGGTTTTCAACTAACATATTTCTTTCTATGAGTGTTTCCATGTCTTCAGGTATCGTAGGTGTTCATCTGCCTCTCAGCAATACAGGTATAATGACTTCTAGGAGAGCAGAGACAAGGACATCGTTCAAAGAATTCTTGGGGATGCATTCGATCAAGTGTCTATGAGCTTGCCTACTCACAAAGAAATCAAGTTGTTTGTAGACAAGGACATCAAGTAGCAGCATCATGAACAACAACTGAAGAGAACATACCAAATGCAACGAATGCAAGAGGGGGATTGTTGACAACATAGAGGTGGAACAAGGTTGCAAGCTTAAGCAGGTCCATTGATGATGAAAGCAACTTTCGAGACTTCGGCTATGGAGTGATAGCGTGACGTGAAGATCGCGTAAAGGCAGAAGATGTAACAAAGGATTTGCATGTGTTGAAGCAGCAACTTAGGAAGAACATGAAGCTACGCAGACATATGAATGAGTTGCAGCGGGATCAAGAACAACAGTGGGCACAACGTGCACTCACAGATGAAACTATGCCCAGAAAAGTTAAAGATCCATCCCAGTAGCTAACATGGGGCAGACATGGTGAGCAGTGTGGTTGATCACATGCAAGGGATTCAACAACATGCATGTCATTATGCACATGCATGAAATCCAACCCATTCAACACACCCACCAAGGCAAAGACAAGAAGCAAGTCCAACTGGAGCCGAACAAGTACTTCGGCAAGTTGATGTGCATCACCACCAGCACACACTTGAAGATCAACATAGACACTATGCATTAGTGTGCTACCAGGTCAACCACACCCAAGAAGACCATGCGCATGTTAGCAGACGAGTTGGATCAAGGGGCTGAACCAATGCATCGATTGCAATAGAAGCAAGAGTTCGCTTCAACAAGATGTCACCATGAGGCGCATGCACACTACCATGGATGACCAAGCTTGGCATCAGCTCACCAGCTTCACCATCACAAGCATGTCAAAGAGTTGTTCTCACCACAGCAGACTGAGTGTCAGTGATGTCTTGCAAGGCTTGCTCAAGACATGTTGTCTCACATGAGTACATGTGCATTGTAATGTTGAGTCATGTCAAGTGTAAGTCAAGTGTCAATAGTTGGATGTAATAGTCATAGAGTAGGTGAAGAGTCATGAGGGTAGTTGAACTATCATAAATGGGAATGTCAAGTTTCACCCCACCCTTTGCTATAAATATTCCCTCATAACTCATTGTATAGGATTTTGGTCAGCCAAGCTTATACTAAGACTAACTTGAAGAAGGCTTGGATAATATTGTAATGCGCCTTGGCTTCTCCACTACACGGAGCTAGTACATCTCTTTGGAGGAGCAAGTAGATGTGGCTGTAATGTTCCACTATTGGGGATAGCAAGTTTACATGGTGTATTGTATGATTGTGACTTACACTTCTTTAATAATAAGAGCCAACACATTTTCATGCATATGTTGTTATTGTAGTTGGATTGTTCTGGTTGCCTTAATGATATATGTTTTTTAACTTACATACTTGTATATGAACTGATTTGTATGCAATTGTATGAATCTTGTTGTTAATGTTGTCACCATTTGTGACGACTGCTCTTTCGGAAATCAAACAAACATTTCTCATGAATCGTGCTATATCAACCGTCACACTCGTATTGGACTGATCCGTGAGTGTTGTTTGTGTTATCTTACCTTGTTATTGTGACTTCCACATCCGAGTGGACTGCTCTGCCAGAAGTTGTGTATGTCCTTTGTGTGGTGTATTCCTAGCCAAGTTGGGACTGATCCCTTTCAACCTGTAACTCACCTTCACCTTCCTCTACCTTCGAAGTGTTGGAACCTCTCGTACACATTCCTTGACTCTCTGCATCGGTCACAACCTTGCAACTAATAGAGTTATCTTACTTGCCTCTGTGCGACATTGCGTTCAAGGCATTACCTTACAACCCACTGCTAGGACTCCTACACCAAACGGTCTGAGGTTTAATTGGGACTTCTTACCAGGGAGATCCCTTTGACATGTTGTCAGGTCTAGCAACGACAACAAGTTTACTACGACCTTTTCAATATCATAAAATGACCACATTTCCCATTCATGACACACCACTGAAAACTTGAAAATGTGACTAAATGCTTGATGGAAAAATAGAGTGTGCGTAGAGACTTTTTCTTTAATAGGAAATGTGACAAATCTTGGTAGCATTCGATTAGAATATAAGACAATGAATACACAGGCAAGGGAACTCACTCCTACCTCTAACAACTTTGAGAATGAACTGTACACTGCTGAGAACTTTATGCAGCACTGCACAACCTTAGTAGCCTTTGTGAAGCAAATGCACAACACAATGTTTGTATTTCTTTGCGACCCGCCTTCAATACATGACCAATTCACAAATTCCCTACATGAAGAACCAGTTTGCTTGCCTATGATCAGTGGTGATCCAAGTGGATGTTGGTGGCCACCCACCTATCCCATTTGGACCCCCACAATGGTCTCTTTCAGTTTTTTAGTTTCTGTAATTGTAGCACAATTTACTATTTTTAGCATTTTTCCGGGTCCTAAACTTTCGGAGCCGTTTTGAGGCCCTAAACAACGTTTTTTGGGAAATCTGGGGGCAACATGGGTCCATGGATTGATGTTGCCCTTCCCAAAGTAATAGTTCTTGGATAGATATTTCTAACGAGCTATTGTACGCATCAAATGGAGATCGTATGCCAAAGTTACGACCCCAGGAAATTGATGTACCAATTTACCCAAACGGGGCCCACAATTTGGTGTTTCATCTTCTAGGGTTAGGTTTCGGGATGTGAAGGGTTTTCCATTATTTCTCAACAATAAATAGGCCTTTGAGCCTCATTGTAAGACAGTTCAGAGGCATCTAGCCGCCACATCTCTTCTCAGAGATAAGCTATCGTCACCCTAGCTGGTTTATTTCCATTACTATTTGTAAGCATATTTCGGTATTTTACATTAATGAAATGAAGTATTATTTCCACTGCATCTTTGTGTATATAGTTATCGCTGTATTTTTCTGCATTCCTGTTTAAATACGGATGAGTGGTATTAGAGCGGTATGCCTTTTCTCTGTTTTTCTTTGCATGTTCCCAGCGAGGTCAGGATATAAGGAGTTAGGGATTGAACTAGTCGAACCTTTGCAAGACCAGCCTCGCAAATCCTGACGGCCTCATATGGTGGGTGAAAAGAAAGATGAGGGGGCAAGAGATCCTATCAAAATCTTGCTTGAAGAAGCCCTCGAGTGGAAAAGGAATGCGATGATGGATAGCTTTGCGCAGATCCTTCAGCGGCTACCGAGAGGCGATGCATCGACTTCCAACAGCTACTCTGGAAACACCACACCCTTTAAGGTACAAGTTAATTTTGAAATCCCCATCTTTGAGGGTTAGATAGACGTAGATGTCGTAGATAAATGGTTAAATTTGCTAGATCGGTATTTTTCTGTTCATGAATTCTCGAGTCGGGAAAAGATTGTTTTCTCTCTTCTCAAAGCAGCCCCCCACCTCAAGGACTGGTGGGAAACCTACTGCGAGCAGAAGGATGAAAGCACGGGCTTACTATTTTCAGCTGCACCCACTTGGGATTCATTTCGAGATGACATCAAGGAGCAGTACTACCCTGTCAAAAGCCATGAGGACAAATAAATAAAGTGGACCATGCTTCGGCAGGGAAGGGACCAAGATGTGCCAGAGTTCACAAACATTTTTCATACCCTTTGTGCACAGTTGGGTATCAAATATTCTAATCTACATCTGATACTCAAATACCGCATCTACCTACACAAATAGAAGAGATGGAGTTCCTGAACATCTCCTCGCTCGGCACGTTGTACCGATATGCTATCAAATCGAGCAAAAGTTCAAACAGAAGAAGCGAGACTTTGGATCTACAAATCCGAAGTCCAAAGGACAAAGCCAAGGTAGGGTGACCCAAGACAACCTGTTGAAGCTGCAAGAAAAGAACAACACCACAAAGCCGAAGAAGGACATAGGAAAGTGATGTGAGTTCCACAAGAGTCCCACTCATAACACAAGTGAGTGTCAGACCAAGCAATCACTGGTGGCCAAATTGAAGGCTTCTGAATCAGATGCATGTTCTAACCCTGAGCCATAACCCAACAAGGGGAATGGCAAATGGAAGCAGATCATTAATGCGGATCCCAGCGCCACTGTTTCCACCGCCAAGATCTAGAAAAATGAATCCGAAGATCTAGAGGAGGGGGAACGTCTTTTCCACTCACATATGTGGGTGAAGGGTTCACTGCTACAATTCATTATCGACAGTGGTAGCCAAAAGAACCTCATTTCAGTAGAGGTCGTGAAGCGGTTGGGCCTACCAACTACACCACACCCATAACCGTACAGTATCAGGTGGCTTCACGAAGGAAGAGATCTCAAAGTTCGCCAATAGTGCCACCTTCCCTATAGCATCAAGCCCTTCACAAATGAGGTATTGTGTGATGTTACACCTCTAGATGTTTGCAATGTACTATTGGGCCAGCCATACTTGTGGAGGCAACATACTATGTATAAGTTAAGGCCTTGTGTTGTCATTATTTCTTTGGATAATTCATTATACAGGATACTGGAGGTAGCCCCACCTATTGCCACCTCTTTGATCACTGCCAAGAAAGGCAGCAAGTTCATCTCCCAGACTAGGAAATTCATTTTCTGTCTAGTTCGCTCCCAAAGTAAGGGGAAGATCGTTGCTACATCCATGACCGCCGGAAAGGGTTCCTCCATGCAGCAACAACATCAAAGGGCTACAGTCATGACAAAACACAGGAACAACTTCTCCTCACACACAGGGGTACCACACAAGTTTCAAGTGGGCGACAAAGTTTGGTTACATCTATAGAGGGAACGCCTTACTAGAACCCATCAAAAACTCATACCACTCTGACATGGTCCTTACACAAGTACCAAGGCTACAGGCAACAATGCTTTGAAGCACAACATTCCTCCATTCCTTCACTTTCACAGAGTGTTCAATGTGGACCATTGTCAACCATGCTTCCCACCATTTCTAGACACATCAAAGATTGCAGAACAGCTCACCAGAGACCCAGCTCAGCAGAAGCTTCCTCATCTCAACGAGGAACTCAACGCAATGGGGACCATTGCTTCCTAACAGGGGAGGAATGATCCAATTGGATGTTAGTGGCCACCCACCTATCCCATTTGGACCCCCACAACTATCTCTTTTAGTTTTTCAGTTTCCGTAATTGTAGCACAATTTACTATTTTTAGTAGTTTTTCAAGTCTTGAACTTCTGGAACTGTTTTGAGGCCCTAAATGATGTTTTTTGGGAAATATTGGGGCAAAATGGGTCCATGGACTGATGTTTCCCTTCCTAAAGTTATAGTTCTCAGATAGATCTTTCTAACGAGCTATTGTACGCATCAAAAAGAGATCATATGCCAAAGTTACGACCCCGGGAAATTGATGTACCAATTTACCCAAATGAGGCCCACAATTTGGCGTTTCATCTTCTAGGGTTAGGTTTAGGGATGTGAAGGGTTTTCCATTGTTTCTCAACAATAAATAGGCCTTCGAGCCTCATTATAAGATAGTTTAGAGGCATGTAGCCGCCACATCTCTTCTCAGAGATAAGCTACCGTCGCCCTAGCTGGTTTATTTCCATTACTGTTTTTAAGCATATTTTAGTATTTTATATTAATGAAATGAAGTATTATTTCCACTGCATATTTGTGTATATGGTTATCTTTGTATTTTGTTGCATTCATGTTTAAATCTGGATCAGTCATATCAAAGCGGTCTATTTTTTTCTCTGTTTTTCTTTACATGTCCCCAACGAGATCAGGATATAAGGAGTTAGGGCTTGAACTGGTCTAACCTTTGCAAGACCAGCCTCACAAATCCTGACAGCCTCCCATGGCGGATGAAAAGAAAGATGAGGGGGTAGGAGATCCTATCAAAATATTGCTCAAAGAAGCCCTCGAGCGGCAAAGGAACGTGATGATGGATAGCTTTGCGCAGATCCTTCAGCAGCTACCCAGAGGCGATGCATCGGCTTCTAACAGCTACTCTGGAAACACCACACCCTTTAAGGTACCAGTTAATTTTGAAATCCCCATCTTTGAGGGTCAAATAGATGCAGATGCCATTGATAAATGGTTAAATCTGCTAGATGGGTATTTTTTTGTTCATGAATTTTCGAGTAGGGAAAAGATTGTTTTCGCTCTTCTCAAAGCAACACCCCACGTCAAGGACTAGTGGGAAACCTACTGCAAGTATAAGGATGAAAGCACAAGCTCACTATTTTCAGCTGCACCCACTTGGGATTCATTCCGAGATGCCATCAAGGAGCAGTACTACCCTATCAAAACCTATGAGGACAAATACATGAAGTGGACCACGCTTCGGTAGGGAAGGGACCAAGATGTGCCAGAGTTCACAAACATTTTTCATACCCTTCGCACACAGTTGGGTATCAAAGATTCTAATCTACATCTGGTACTCAAATACTGAGGCTACCTACACAGATACATCCAGGAAGAGATGGAGTTCTTGAACATCTCCTCGCTCAGCACAACGTACCTATTGAAGCCGCAAGAAAAGAATAACACCACAAATCCAAAGAAGGACACAGGAAAGTAGTGTGAGTTACACAAGAGTCCCACTCATAACACAAGTGAGTGTCGAACCAAGCAGTCACTGGTGGCCAAACTGAAGGCTTCCGAATCAGATGCATGTTCTGACCCTAAGCCAAATCCCAACAAGGGGAATGGTAAAGGGAAGCAGATCATTGATGCGGATCCTAGCACCACTATTGCCACTGCCAAGATCCAGAAAAATGAGCCTGAAGATCCAGAGGAGGGGGAATGTCTTTTCCACTCACAGATGTGGGTGAAGGGTTCGCCGCTACAATTTATTGTCGACAGTGGCAGCCAACAGAACCTCATTTTAGCAGAGGTCGTGAAGCGGTTGGGCCTACTGACTACACCACACCCATAGCCATACATTATCAAATGGCTTCACGAAGGACGAGATCTCAAAATTTTCCAACAGTGTTGCCTTCCCTACAACATCAAGCCCTTCATAGACGAGGTATTGTGTGAAGTTACCTTTGGATGTTTGCGATGTACTATTGGGCCAGCTATACTTGTGGAGGCGACATGCTGTGTATAAGTCAAGGCCTAATGATGTCATTATTTCTTTGGATAATTCATTATACAGGATACCGAAGGTAGCCCCACCTACCACCACCTCTTTGATCACTACCAAGAAAGGCAGTAAGCTTATCTCCCAGACTAGGAAATTCATTTTCTATTTAGTTCACTCCCAAAGTAAGGGGAAGATCGTTGCTACATCCATGACCCCCGCAAAGGGTTACTCCACACAGCAGCAGCAGCAAAGGGATACAGTCATAATAGAACACAAGAACAACTTCTCCTCACCCACAGGGTTACACACAAGTTTCAAGTGGGCAACAAAGTTTGGTTACATTTGCAGAGAGAATGCCTTACCAGAACCCATCAGAAACTTAGACCACTCCGACATGGTCCTTACACCAGTACTAAGGCTACAAGCAACAATGCATTGAAGCACAACATTCCTCCATTCCTTCGCTTTCACTAAGTGTTCGATGTGGACCGTCGTCGACCATGCTTCCCACCATTTCTAGACACATTAGAGATTGCATAACAGCTCACCAAAGACCCAGCTCAGCAGAAGCTTCCTCATCTCCTAGAGGAACTCAACGCAATGGGAACCATTGCTTCCTAAGGGGGGAGGAATGATCCAGGTGGATGCTGGTGGCCACCCACATATCCCATTTTGACCCCCACAGCTGTCTCTTTCAGTTTTTCGGTTTCCATAATTGTAGCACAATTTACTATTTTTAGTAGTTTTTTCGGGTCCTAAACTTCTGGAGCCGTTTTGAGGCCCTAAACGACGTTTTTTTGGGAAATCTGGGGGCAACATGGGTCCATGGATCGATGTTACCCTTCCCAAAGTTCTAGTTCTTAGGTAGATCTTTCTAACTAGCTATTGTACGCGTCAAACAGAGATTGTATGCCAAAGTTACGACCCCGGGAAATTGGTGTACCAATTTACCCAAACGGGGCCCACAATTTGGTGTTTCATCTTCTAGGGTTAGGTTTCGGGATGTGAATGGTTTTCCATTGTTTCTCAACAATAAATAGGCCTTCGAGCCTCATTGTAAGACAATTCAGAGGCATGTAGCTACCACATCTCTGCTCAAAGATAAGCTACAATCGCCCTAGCTTGTTTATTGCCATTACTATTTGTAAGCATATTTCAGTATTTTACATTAATGAAATGAAGTATTATTTCCGTTGCATCTTTGTGTATATGGTTATCTCTGTATTTTTTTGCATTCCTGTTTAAATCCAGATCAAGTGGTAATTAAAATGAAGGCCTTCGATAATAATTTTGAAAATGATTCAAAATTATGCTGACGTAATTGAACTTGATGTTTAAACAACACTCCACATGAAAAACACTTGAAAGGAAATCATTTTGGAATATGGGGGCATAGAAAAATCTATGGAAATGATGTGGGTATGATGAATGAATTGTATATAATGGGTATGGATAGGGATTAATCATCATGTGAAATGATGTTTAGGCAAGGGAGTTTTAGGCCTAGGGAATTATACTTGGGATAAAATGGGGGCTAGGCCTAAAATAGAAAATAGGGATAAAATGAATATTTAGGAATAGGGGAATCTTAAGATAATAAGGGAATAAGGGGATAGGAAGGAAGGAAGAATATGATGTTTAAAGGGGGAAAATATTGGGATATTAATGACTATATAGCTTTGACATCATCCCTTTAACTATAGACAAATGATCAAGTAGGCATCCTAACAAAATCTCAATACCCTGACTCAATAGTCGTCATAACATCTCTCAATGCTTAGACACCCCTTCCCGTGATTGAACTTTAATGATCAAGGTGATAACCAAACTCATAATGACTTTCCAGATAGTAAAAGGTTAAACTTATGATTGTGAAAATGTTTATGAGTTTTATCCTTTGTATGACAACAAAAACTCGTGAATTTTCGAAGACTTTCGACTAATAAACTAACCTACTCTAACAATAAGATTTGTGGATGATGGACCACTTGCTTCTTTACTAATTAAGCTATGTGATTTGCATAAAATTTTAGCAAAATAGTTTAAGAAACATATGTGGAATTTGGCCACTTAATTTTCTTCCTAATTAAGCTATGTGTGTATTACAAATGAAAAATGAAAAATACTCTAATTTCTCCACCAACTGAGGTTAGTAAAGAAACCAGGGGTACTAAACAGAGAATATAGAATGTGAAGGTGAAGGAAATTCACTAAATCCTGCCAATCAGCTGAGAAAAGAGAAAATACAAGACTCCTTTTTTCTTTCTAGTGACGTTGCGAGTTTAGTCACACATAGACATGTGCACGCGTTTGTCAAATAAAAGGTCACATGAGTGAGAAAAGAAAAAGAAATTTTCACTTATGCAAGCTCAGAACATGTCCCTGAGCTCTGTAAAAATTCTAGAGAGGTGTTGAGTTCCTTTTAGGATGGTTGTGCAAAGAGAAGGTCCTACAAAAACAATATTTAGATTAATGAAAATATAATGGTATGGTCCCCATTCTTGTGGTAGTGATTTTCTGGCAATGGTGTACCAAAAGACACCTCCTTAGTAGTTGATTATTCCCTGCAAAGGATCACATACATAATTGGTGTTGTTAGTGAATAGACTTAAATAAACACAACATTGTAAATAGTGGAAACAATGCATACAAAAACATAAACTAAACAAAGAGGCAAATACACAAACAATGCTCAAATGGAGTACTGGTAGTAGAGGTTGAATACAATAGATGTATCTTAGAAACTTGAAGAGAATTATTTGAGTTATGGTGCTAAAAAATCCTCTTCAAGGGGGTTTCTTTTCCTCAATCTCTTTGCAAGTTTCTCCTCTCTCTTAAAGAAGTATGAAGACTCTCCAATGGTGGATTCCTCTTTTCTCACTAGGATGATGAATTTCTTACAAGAAATATGGAAAACATGCTAGTGCTCTTCCCTTATTTGGCTTCAATAATCGAATGGTGATTTTATCTAATGGCAATTTGGCCAGCATAAAAATGCCTCATATTTTGCCTCTCCCATGGCCTGTTTATATATAATTTTTTGAATCCATCATTCCCCTCTTGGTTCATGCATGATAATGAAACATGAGTAGGACAAGATGATTCCATTGAGGGTTGCATATCTTCAAGGTGACTTGAATTCGGTTGTATTGTATTGAGCTCATATCAAATAATCGGCCCTAAGTGTGTGGATTGGTCATGAATCACTAAGTCATCCTCTTCTACAACTGTGTGGCTTCTGAAGGATATTCCGCACACATGCGTTTATTGAAGAAATAGTCGTGTGACATCAATTTTCTTTTACTTTATAAACTTTGGATCTTAGGAGAAATTTATTTCTTTAAACTTCATGATGTATTTAGCTTGAAAATGTTCACTTGTGCATTCTGTTGGACACCTTTTAGAGTCTTCTAGATTGTGCCAACATGTGTATGATTTTCTGGTGTTAATAATAACAATCAATGAAAGTTGAAGTGCCTTGACTTCCTGATAAGTCCAGGATTGTAAAATCGCATTCTGACAATTGAATCAAATCATGCATGGAGTGAGGATAGTTTCTTCCTCTAATTTCAATGGGACCACTACTAACCAGGTGGAAGCCATCTTTGTCGCCAATTTGACTAGATTTTACAACTTCAACAACTAGATTACTCAGATTGAAAGATTCTTCTGATCACAAATCTGGAGATGTATGAATCAGAGAATTTCATGAGGAAGTTTATTTGAAGAGTTGTCGTAATGCAAAATAAGAGATGATGAGCGATGGAAATAATACATGATTTGATTATTTCCTTTCATGTCATGGATAACCTCAATACCTTGTATCAATTGGGAAGTTAACTCACCAGATAGAGAAATTGAAAAGAATGAAGCATCTTCATCGCAAGTAGATTCATTACAAATAGTAGAACACAAGGGATAGCGAGATGAAGAGGAAGTTTTGATAAGAACATCTTCTTTGACCGAATCTAATTCTAGATCTAAGTTAAAATATTCGTGAGAAACCAAAATATTTGTTGATGAACCTAGGCATTTGTGATCGCACATATCAACATAGTCATCATCATCGGAATGATTATTTCACAAGGCTACGGATTGTTTGGAAGAATTGATTGCATTTGATTCAATACCAATATTAGCATATTGAAAATCATCTAATAATGGAAGCGCATCATCTTGACAAGGGGGACTTTGAAAAAGGGAAGAGAGATCGAAATTCTCTTCACTTTCCTCCTCCTCTACTTGTGTAATGTGATTTCCTTGTATCTAATTGCAATTTGAACCAACAAATTGAAAATCAAGAGAGAATGAAGAGCTATTTGGTGGAGAAAATTAATCAAGTAGATCATGATATGCAGAGTCATGACATGTATATTATAGATGATGATAGATGTCCCTTGAACAAGTAACACTTTCAATGGAACTAGATTTAGGATTGATGTTAAAAGTATCAGTATTACCTTGAGGAATGAAAGGATTAGCCTTCACCCTAGGCTCCATGAGACATTTTAGGGTTTCTTCCATTATAGTGGAATCATAAAAAGTGGGAGGAGGATGAAGAGATGTGTTGTATAGGTAAATCCCCTCTACGGATAGAGGCGATCCCTACTAGCCCAACAGGGGTAGGAAAAGGAACAAAGAATAGTAGGATCTCCTCTAAAAAATAACCTATAACAAGACTGGGGAATAAAAACATCAGGGAGTCAAATCACTGTGTAAAGAGATATGAACCAAATGCTTAAAATTTTGTCTAAAGAAATCCCAATCCGTGTCTTCTCCTGGAAATTCATAACAAAGGTGAAGGAACCAAACAGAAAAATCCTCCATTGATTCATTAGGCTTCATTATTAGTTGATTAATTATTTTAAGAACATATTGGAAATCATACCTATCAAATAATTTATGAATATCCTTCGCAAGCTGGTCGAATGAATAGATAGAAGTAGCAGGCAACATGTGATACCATCTCTTAACATGACCTTCAAATGTGAGGGTGAGAAATATATCCATGACATATTTGCAATGTATTCCATTAGAAAGGAAAAGATGGAAAACTTGAAACAGATGTTTTAGAAGAGTTAATTCACCCTCGCCATCAAACTTAAGGTTGGACAGGTTATGAAAAACTTCTGCAAGGATGGTAAGATTAGGGTCTTTAGAAAAACATCTCAGGATTATGGCTTGGGGGAGATCCATCTTGAATAAGAGATTAAAAGCAGACTCAATAGGCAAAACCTTTTGTTTGGCCCTCCTTCTAATGCCATTTATTGACGACATTGGAAATTCGTCAACCAAAGAGATCTCCCTGAAGTGAAGTCCTAATTAGACCTCACACCATTTGGAATAGGAGCCTCATTTGAAGTACCATCTCGGTTGTTGTATATTCTTATAGATTTTTCTTGGCTATAATTATCAACAAGAGAGAGGAATGCATGTGTGCCTTCAAAAAAAAGTGTGCCTGGTGAATGTTCAGTTGCAAATGTGTCATGGTTCTTCTATTATGGAGGGGAAAGAAAGTGAACTTCTAAGAGAGAGGTAATAGTACTAATCTAGTAGAAACACACATAAAGGAGAGATATATTCCTAATTTCCTGTAGAATAGTCCAAAAATATGCAATTGGAATTGCAACCACTAAAACACATTCTCAATAAAAATAACTAAAATAGTTCAACTATTTTAGTACAGGTGAAAACAAACATGAATCATAAACATTCACAGAACAGTGTTACAAACATTCATAATCCATGCATGAAGAACGTGTTGGTCATTAGGCTTCATATATTAAGAAAAATTCCACAGACACATATATACAATGAACACGACTAGCTCCAATAGTGGAGTGCTGGAGCCACTACTTTCTCCCCAAAAGAACTAGCTTGTCAATGTGATGCCTTACAGGAGGTGCCAAGGTGAAAATTCATTTGATCATACAATGAGGATGCATATATAACCAATGGGGTGATGCTTCACCTCCCTTATGATTCTTTGACTACCCTCATGGCTACTTGACTTCTTATGACTATTCAAATTTACATGACTCTTTATAAAACCCTGGTTAAAAATCCATGTAAATGTAAAAATATAAGACCACGGTCATGGGACACGTATTCCAAGATGAATGGTGGGAAAAACCATCCTAGTGGGGTATCACATTGGTTTATTATGGCTAAAAAAAATGGAAACGGAAATGGAAAAGTATTTGGAAAGGCATGAGGCATTTATTGGCATTTTATTTATGAAAATAAAGGAAATTAAGAGAAAAGGAAGGTGAAAGGTCACAGGTTGCATGTGAAAAGGAAAATGAAGGAAAATAATGGAAAATGAAGAAAATAGAGGCCTCATTGAAAAAAGGATTATGAGGATTAGTTCAAGGACATTTTTCAGTTTAGTTTTGGAGCTCTCTCATTATTCTCTCTCTCTCACTCACACTTGGACACTTAGTGTTTTCTTGAAGCACTTTGGAATTGGATCAAAAAAGGAAAAGGAGGCAAAGAGGAAGCAAGGATCAAGCAGGTACATCAGGATTCATTGTAGGTATCGATTTGCATGTGTGATTTCCTTGCTAGATTTGTTATGCATGGTATTGCATGTGGCTTTTTGTTATTATGTCATGGGTTTTCCGAGGTGTAACAGTGTTTTTAAGCCTAGCATTTCCATTTTCGAATAGCCATAGAGTGATGGCATTCCCATTTTTTGGTTGAGCTGGATTGTCGAATTGATTTGAAGTTGAGTGAGGTGGATCTTTGAAAGAAATAACATATGGCCTATTGATCCCTGAACTAGACTATGGATTTTGGTAAAGCCATTGGCCTAGTGACCCATGAATCGGACTATGGATTGCAGTAATCTAGGTATTGTGTGCCTCGACAAGCCTAGGAATCCTTTCCAATGAATAGCAGGATATATGGTAAAGCCTAGAGTTCGTTGCCCTTAATTAGGCCTACAAATCCTTGCTAGTGAATTGTGGGATATACGATAAATCCTAGAGAGTGGTGTCTCAGTTTAGGGCCTAGTGATCTCTGGATCAAACTATGGATTGTAGTAAATCCTGAGAGACTAGAAGATAGGAAAATTCCTCATGGTGTAGGTGGAGACATCTGGTGGCATCCATGCTTGTTTTGTCCTAGTGATCTGCTGGAGATCATGGTAAAGAATGTGATTACATGTTTATTCTGTTGGCCTAGTGATCAAGGATAGATTACGGTAAAGCCTAGTTTCTATTGATGAGAGTGAGGTGGTTTAGCCTCAGGATGCTCTGGTTGGTTATTTTGTTTTGAGTCCCACATTCATGCTTGGAAAATGGCATGGGGGTGAATAAATGAAGAGAGAACTGGCTCATTCATTCTATGGTTGGGTGGAATGTGGTACTCCCATACCAGGTTGGCTTTGCATTCATTAATAAGAGGTTCTTTCCTTGACATCTTATGTGTAAATGTATTATTTTCTATGTGGATTTTATGGTTGATGTATCCTTGATATTTTTGTTCTTATTATGTTGGTTATACGCATGTTTGATGACAATGATGATGTATGGCTCTCATGTTTTGATTTGCAAATGAATGAATAATGTATCTATGTCCTAATAGATGATAATATAGCTAATGATATAAAGGAACAATGCCTCTTAGTGATCCTCATATAAATATGAGACCCCTATACTCAAATCAGTTATTTATACCTGTAGATTACACATTTGTGACATGTTTGACGAAATGCATGTCATGGTTAGTATGGGTTTATTCAAGTCCTTGTTGAAGTGATTTGATTTGTATCATTATTCCACTATTATATTTCATATCTGAAGGTGTCATTTAGTTTTGGGCAATGACCTAGGCTCTGGACCTTAAAAAGTGGCTCAAATCCTAGGGACATAGGCATAACACTAGGTAGAGAAGTTCTTGAATGTTGGCATACACATGTTGTGGGAGTGTCCAAAGTCTCCAGGATGCATGAATGCCCATATCAAGGGAGTGTCCAAGATTCAAATGGTCTAAAAAATAAATGGGACCCATGGGTTGGTTACCTAAGAGGTCAGGATGGTCCCTTAGAGTCTTGTTGTTGATGTGAAAGGTTTGTATGGTGTGTTTCCATCGGTTCCACTTCCTTAAGGTGACTTAGGAGGTCGAATCATATCATAGTAACTTCTTGTCACATGTTTACCCCAATTTTCCGGTTACTTGGGTAGATGTGGGAAGAGGGTGTTACAGAATGGTATCAGAGCATGGTTCACCCCTTAGACTGGATGGGTTATGTGTTGGTCATGTATGCATACTAGTTGCATATGTGTTCTTTATGCTTGTAGTCCATGTGTTTTTTTCATTTCCATGGTGTTGATCATGGTTGTAGTGATGTTGCCATTTGAAGGTTGATGATGTGATTTTTGGGATGCTTTATTCATGCATGTATGTCAGTTGTATATGCATTTGTTATGCATGTCAATGTCCATATGTTATTATGCATTTATTGTCATGGTTATAGTTATGCATGTATAATAGATCAAACATGCATTGTGAGGTCATTGTATGCATTTTAGGTCATCATGCTTTTGTTGGTTGTTTTGATGTTGATGTGTTGGTTGAGATAGAGAAGGAGATGTAAGTCAACAGAGCGAGATTGCAGCAATAAACTTCAGAGTAAGAGTAGATCGTCGTACAAGTTTGTATGGTAGCCATGCAGGTATGTAGTTAATGGTTGTTATAATAATTAGGGTTACTTATATACTTGTCATTTTATTAATGTTATCTTTACATGTATGATAAATTCTAGTTGATTAGTGTAGTCATATGCACATGTGTCGGATAGTCACGAATGATAGTAACATGTGGTTGTATACATTGTTATTGTTGTTGATAGGTTAACTTGTTGTTGTTATATGATAGTTAGCTTGATGATTAGGTTATATGTTGTTGATGAGCATGATATATAACTTGTTGTTATATGCTAGTAACTTGATGATTAGGGTTATTGCATTTAAGATCTTGATGTTATATGTATTGCGTTAACCTCGATTGGCCTATGCAGAGGGTTATTGTTACAATATTCAAGTATGAACCGGCATATATTTGATTTGGTGTTGTACTAATCTATATTGACTATGCATATGTGATTGTTAAGCATGAATGACAATTGTTTATGAGTTTATGATGTGAACATGTTAGCTAGTTACTATTATGGACATCATGACCTTATTTATGTTTGAGTTGATATGTTGTGAATTTATAGTGTGCTAATCTAGATTGATTGTGCAGAAAAAGTAGCCTCCCCTGAGATACATTAAGGTATGATTTTTCTTATTTCATATATTTGGTGTTTGAATGTTTTAAAATGTTGTTTATTTGGTGTTTGAGTGTTTGGTGTCTATTATGTTGTCTATATGTTGTCTAAATGTTTGATTTCTTGAATGGTATGAGTATGTGTCTATAAGATTTCTTGTCGAAATGATCTTGTATTAAGATGGTTGTATTAATACATATATGTTGAGATAATTGATATGTACTTGGGTGTAAGTGGGTGATAGTTGTAGCATTATTCCTACTGACTATGAGTTGAATAATGAATGTGAGTTGATTGTTGAGTGTGACATGGTTGTTAGACTTGGTAAAGGATGATTTCAAATTAATATACATGATTTCTTGATCTTTGGAATGTGAGACTGACATTTGTGAGCAGATGCAAGGAAACATGCTTGGTATCAGATTGACAAGGTAATAGTTGACGTGTTTATATAGCTAAAATTTGGGTGATTTGGCAGTGCATAGTAAGACTCAATTACAGCAAGGAAAAGGTAAAAGAAAGGAATTGGGTGAAAATTATTTTGGCTATGTTTGGAAACCCTAGTCCAAATGAATGAGTGCTTTGCATACAAGGAGTCTTCTTAACCCTAATTTGTCTAAAATTATGTGGATATGTGCTATATTCATGGACATGTATTTGATAGGTATAACAGTGGGTGTCTAGTTATAGCTAGATCTATCAAGGAAATTGGAGTTCCTTGAGACATGGCACAAATGTGCTCAGCTACAAGGCAATGTGCTTGACATAACAAGGTGAGCTAACTGGTATATTGTTATATTTTTATATACAATAACATTTATGTGTTTATGGTAGTGTGATGCAAGGGATTGCATGGCAAAGGGACTACCATGAAATATTAAAGAAGGCTCAGGTTGAGATTTCCTGGGAACCATGGGCATTGAGTCATGGTGTCTATTGAGAGTCTTGTGATTTCGATTCTTTGTGCTCATTTGTGCTTGATTTGAGGTTTTATTTATGTTTGGTGAAAGGCCTTTCCACTTTGTTGTGGTGTCGTGTTGTTATTGGTTTTCATGGTCTTCTTCTTGTTTTCTTCTTGGTATTGCCTTTTATGTTTTGATTCTTGGGAATTGTTTGGGAAAAGAGGAAATTTAATGGAGCTCAGGGAGAGTTGAATGAAACCTAGAAGGTATTGTAAGACTTGAATGAAGCTCAGTGCATGAGCAAGGGGAGTTGAAGGAAAACATATGACAATCAATTGGATTAGTTCGGTCCATTGCTGTAAATGCACAATGGAAGTACAGTTAGGAGAAAGGTGATAGAAAAGGTGAAGTAAATGGATCTGAGGCATCAAATTCCTTGGCTATGTTGGGAACGGTCATTCGCAATGTTTTGCATGATGTGAACAGATAAAGGGAGTTCTCTTAACCTTGACATTATGTTATCTGGTAATTATGTTGTGATCATGATTATGCTGATATTTATATATGTATACATGTATGTATGTATGTATGTATGTATGTATGTGTGTATGTCATGTCTGATAGGGTCATCATGGATCATGATTTTTTTATGTAGATATGTATGTATGTATGTTTGTTATCTGATAGGGTCATTAGGAATCATTCTTATGGAGGAATGATTATTTACACAAGTGAATGACATGAAGAGGTTCCTGGTTTATGAGGAATCAAGTGGGAAAAGTAGTCCTAAAAATCTACGAGGTCAGTATCATGTGGTTATGAGTTGATATTATGTGATTATATTATGTCTATGTGATGGACAAGTTATGTTGAGAGATAAATCAGCGGAATGAAAACAGCGTGACTCACGACATGCTAAGATAAGCATGGATGGTGGAAAGACACTGGAAGCAAGGTTGCTTGGTAGAGGTAGTATGGTTTTGAATATGCACTGTTATTATTGCGTATACGTTGTGCATGTTGTATATTCAATGATTGTACATATGGTGATGTGATGTTGTATATGTAGTATTGTATACATATGATGTTGTGTGCATGTTGTATATATGGTCTTGTGTGTATATTACAAATGTAGTGTTGGGTATAGGTGGTGTTGTGTACATATCATGCATATGGTGTTGTGTACATGTGTTTTCATGTACATGTGCATGTGGTGTTGTGTATGTCTGGTGTTGTGTATACATTGTAGAGGTGGTACATTGTACATGTGGCATTGTGTACATGTTGTGCAAGTTGTGTCGTGTACATGTGATGTTGTGTCCACATTTTGCAGATGGTGCTTTGTACATGTGGTACTGTGTACATGTTGTACATGTGTTATTGTGTGCATGTTGTACATGTTGTGTTGCAGGCATGCAGTATTATGTATGTACATTGTGTATTTGTGGTATCGTAACATGTGTACTTGTTATGTTGTACTTTGTGTAGTACATGTATTGTGTTGTGTTGTACGCCAAGTGTAGGTACATGTATTGTGAGGTGTTGTATGTCATGTGTGGTTGTATATGTGTGATGCACACTATATGTATATTCACATGGTTGAGGAGAAGGCATTGGGTGTTTGTCGGGTATGGTGGCTGATCTAGTATGTGTTTGAAATAAGGAAAAAGGCAGAAGTAAGGATTGATTAAAGGATAAGTATCAGTATTTTCTTTCACTTTTATTATGCATGTGATTTATGATTTTGGTTTATAATTATTACATGTGATCTATGATTCTGGATTATGATGGTTACATGTGATTTATGATTTTGATCTATGATGGTTGTGTTTTGAGCTAACTTGATGTGATATGTTTATACATGATGATTTGGTCAAAGGTTCCAGTTTGACTTGTTGTGACAGGAAGCGAACAGAATTGGAAGTGTACCTTATTGACAGGCCACTAATAAGGTATGATTTGAAGTTATATCAATTTATTTTGAATCTAATGGAATTTATTTGCTTGGTATAGGAAAGCATGAAATTCTCAATTGGGTGGTTGAAACTAGCTACAATATTTAGCAACGTTTGTTAGATTCACTTACAAAAATTCCAAAATTGGATCCAAATATGCTCCAAAGCACTCCCTAAAGTATTCAAAAGTGCTTAAGATCATCCATCGATTGAAAAAGACCAGGGAGGAGAGCCCTTAGAAGGGAAAAAATGCACTATCAAGAGGCTAAAACACTTCAAAATCAGTCAAAAACCATTATCGCAGGCTTATAACTGAGAAGGCACAGTAGCCGTTAGATCTGGCCAATCAACGGCCCAGATCTAATTCGCGCAGGCGGTCAGTGGAAATCGATGCTGGACACTGTCGATCAGTGATCACTAATAATAATCTCGGCTGGTTGCAATCAGCAAAGGAAAATCAACGGTATCAGCACAAACAGAAGGGGCATTGCGATTACGATCAGCGATGCAATGTGGACCATCGATTGTGCATAGATCGATAGCCCACATTGCATCGCTATATCACTATCAACAAAAACCAAAGGGCAAGACCTTTGCACATTCATAAGCGTCGATGCAATTTCACCCGGACCCAAAAGGGTTCGAAAATGATATTATATAACATTTCAAGTTTGTTGTAGGCTATTTTCAATGCATTTTGTGTGTTTTCATTGTTTAAACGGAAATACAAAGGAACCATGGAATACGCCGAATGCGACTTGCGATAGCAACAAGGCCGGACGCGATGGGTGTCAGAGGCATATTAATATATATATATATATATAATATATATTAATATAATATATATATATTATATATATATATATATATTATTATTACTATATACGAATATACATAAGATAGTATATGTATGGTATGATAGTATATCTATATATATATATATTATATATATTATATATTCTATATATAATCTATCTATCTAATAATATAATATATATATACAGTACATACATACATATATCTATATATGTATATACTATGTAGTTGTATGTATGTATTTATATATATATATATATATATATATGATGATTATATATTATATATAATATTTATATATATATATATATATATATATAAATATTATATATATATTTATATATTATATATATAATATATATATATATATAATATTATATATAGGTCTGCAAAGGCCGATTTCACTTGTTTTCCAGTGTTTTTTCCATATTGCAAAATACAAAGGATACAAAGGGACCAGGCCGTCTGCGATAGGCGACAATGACCCAAAGGGTGGACCCGATAGATATATATATGCCAGGTTTAAGGACTTTTCAAGTCCGATAAGGACATAAATGAGCGGGATTTCACAGTATTATAGTGTTTTTGTGTAAGATAGAAAACGCTCATTATTAAATGTTTAAAAGATCACAGAGGCACGCAGACCCTTTCCACTACCTAACAAGGGCCAGGAGATAGGGACAGAGGCTGGAAAGCATCAATAGATAGCGCAGCTCACTCCCCAAATCAACATAGAGATCGAGAATAGACAGCGCAACATAGCCACAACAACAATTGATCATGGAGCATCAACAGCCCTACCGGTGCAGCTAAAATATCTGAAAGTTATTATTCCTCTATCAGAAGGAGGAAAAACCTCCAAGCCATGCTTGCCTTCATGGAATCAAATGCTTAAGGGATAGAGGGGATATATTAGGACTTCAAGCCTTCTAGAGAGCTCAGGAGCATTGTAAACAACCTATAAAAGGCAGAAAACTAAATGTAATAAGAGTTCAACTTTTGGAGATTATTCCTCCTCTATTCCTTCAAGCTTCTCATCTTCATTCTAGAAATACAAGCCTCTTTTTCCATTATATGTTCAACATCCATTCTCTTTGTTGTTCTATGCTTGCACTTGAACAATTTGTTCATGTTTCATTTCTGTCTAAGGCCATATAACTGTCATCTTATCTCTACTTTGATAAATTATATTTGAAATCTTCTTTGTTACCTGTAGCTAACCATTCATATGTGGTCATATATGCATCTGCTAGTACAGTCAGTATTCCCTTTTGCTGCTTGTATCTAGTCATTCATTTGTGTTTATATATGCAATCTGATGATACAATTAGTATTCTCCATCTATCCATTAAATCTATAAACTATTGAGCATTAGTGGTTTAAAGCCTTGTGTTGTTGAGAGTGTTCATGCATGCCTTGAGTGGGAATAGAGTTGAAATGGTCATCTAACTTGATTGAAACCATCATCCATTAAAATAGTTCTGAGAACAATATTGAAGATTATATGTTACCAAACATCTTTGAGCTGCAACCTAGGAGAGTTTCCTAGAGTGCTAACATAATTGACATCGTTGTCGGGGAAAGGAAAATGAAGCTCATCTTCTCTGGAGATGAAACAGACCCAGCTTTGATGATGGACAAAGTCTGGGCACTTTTTAGTTGTAATCATCCATCTTGGCGACTCCTCTTCATAGTTATGGCTCAGTTTGTGAGGCATACTCAGAAAAATCCATAGAAGCCACAAATTAATCCAGTACTTGACCCTGAAAAAATCATCAAAGAAAGAAAGGTATTACAAAAAGGAGCATCAAGTTCAGGTAAAGCTAAAAAATCTTCTATATCTCTTCAAGAAAGGCCTATAATAGAACAAATACATGATGAGAGTATATATTCTAATACTAGGAGTGAAGAAAATATCTTAGAGATTCATAAAGCTCCTTATTCTTTAGGTTCTCCTTTTGTGTTAAGTCCAAAGGAAACCTCACCTCCTATCCATCATACTCATTTAGTCTTATTAGTCACTCCTCAACCCTCTGTCATTCAAACTGCAAGTACTCTTTTAGCCACCACAGCTATGGCATGTCCACAAGCACCTACAAAAATGGAAAGAATCATAGCTGCTAGGTATGGACCTCTAGTACTGCCCACTCCTTTGAATACCATGCCTACTAGAGATTATCATAAGTATATGCCTAATTTCACTGGGACTGAAGGGTTTCAGCTTAAGAACATCTTGAATCATTCTATAGCTATGCTAATAACCTGGACAATAGTGAAGATGATGTCTGGATGAGAGTCTTTGTCCAAAGCCTAGATGGAGAGGCTACAAAATGGTTCAAGGAACTGACCCCAAGATCTATAGCAGATATTGAGGCCTTAGATGATGCATTCCTAAATCATTGGGGGGTTAAGAAGGATCTCCTTTACTACCACATTAAGTTTGGAAACTTAAAGAGGGAAAATGGTGAGCTGATGTCTGATTTTAATAAGAGATTTAACCGTATGTACAACAAGGTACTAGTTGAAGTGAAACCCACCACTACCTCTGCCAGACTTATCTATTCCAATGCTTTTGATTCTAACTTCATTTTGTTGTTGAGGGAGAGGCGATGTGCTTCTTTGGATGATACGCAAGATGAGGCCCTGGAAGTAGAATCAAACATCACGGCTACAGAAAAGCTCAAAGGTAATGTTGATAGAAGGAGACAGAGGGGCGAGCCTTCATCATCTTTAGATCCCAAGATCAATAAAATGGCCAATATGATAGAATCATTAGCCTCTGAAGTCTCCAAATTAAAGGTTGAGCAGCACCCTAGGAAAGAAAGAGTTCCTAGCACATTTTCTCCTCCAAATCCGAATCCATATAAAGGAGCAAATGAGCAGTTGCAGATTCTGCAAAGAAGCAAAGATGCCCATGAAGAACAAAGGCTAAAGACCCCTTTTCAAAATGTAGTCATGGAGGAAGAGAAGTTGGAAGAAGATGATGAGATCCATGGTATGGAAGACAAAGGTAAAAGATGACTATGAGAAGTCATTATTCAATGAATATATCAGCCAAGAGTGGGACAGTGAAGCTGTTCTACAAAATGTAGATCAGCACAAATATAATCTAAGGTCAAAAATGAATAATTCCAAGGAGACTCTGGTTCATAAAGTTGTTGTCCCTGCAAAACAATAAGCTAATAAGAAAAATCAGCCATCAGTTGATCCTATTATCCTTAAAGCTCCATCCATAGAGGTAAGGGGCCTTGACAAGTGCCCTTCTTCTTTCAATTTTCAATCAGAAATTCAGAAACCAAGAATACCCATGCCTCTGATTGAACCAATGAAGAATGAGTCCTTCAAGAAATCTATCCTTGAGGCTCTTGATCCTAATGCCATCCAAGCCTCCATTGACTATATAAATCTACAAAAAGACTAACCAATTGTTATCCTTAGCCCAATGATTGAAAATTATGAAGAAATCTCCCCATCATTCTATGTTTCTCTATCTATTCATGATGAAATCCTTCATAATTTCCTTCTAGACACTGGAGCTAGCCATAATCCAATGCACAAGGCTATCATGCATAAGCTTGGCCTTTACATTACCAAGCCTTATCAGTTGGCCTCTATGCAGCTTAAAAAACCAGTGTGCCAGATCACAGAGGAAGAAGGTCCACAGATTTGGGACATGTTCTTTGAAGAGGCTTACTTTAAGGAAGCTACAGGAGTAGGTGAAGTCCTTGTGTCCCCCACACAAGAATGCATTGATTCACCTTTTTTATTAACTTTTCAGGTCACAAATGACACAGAAGAGTATAAAGAAAACCTTATTATTCGGTAGGTATACAAAATCTTCCAAGCAAAACATCCAAGGCTGAGAGCATACAGAGATAAGGTGAAATATGGACCATCTCTGCCTGATAATATAAAATGTTGTAAAGTTTTTGAAGTAGATGATCAAATCAATAGGCTTTTGCAAGTTTTTGATGAATTTGTTGATATACACCTTGACCAAGAGAAAGAAACCTTTAATATAAAGGCAGAAGGGTCAATTTTCAATTTGGTGATTGTTTTCTCATCAACGATGCATTAAAGGAAGGAGGAAATGTTTTTGATGGCCCATTCAATGGGTTGTTCTTCGAATTTTATTTTAGTTAAGACTTTCAAGCCTTAATATTGTAAATATGTTATTTTCAAAGTTTTTATTTCATGCTTAATAGACTCCATGCCCAATGCAACACTAAGAGGAAGATTTGATCTTGTTGTGTACAGGACAGGCATTGATCTGAGATCCTTGAAACCTCACAGGGAGGATTTCATCCCTAGAAGGAGCCAATGTTAGCTTCACTGAAAAAAAGCCCAAAATTGGATCCAAATATGCTTCAAAGCACTCCCTAAAGTCTTCAAAAGCGCTTAAGATCATCCATCGATCGAAACAAGCGAGGGAAGAGAGCCCTTGGAAGGAAAAAAATGCACTATCGAGAGGCTAAAACACTTCAAAATTATTCAAAAACCATTATCACAAGCCTAAAACTAAGAGGGCACAACAGTCGTTAGATCTGGCCGATCAATAGCCTAGATCTAATCAACGGATCTAATCAACACAAGTGGGCAGTGGTAATCGGTGCTGGACACCGCCGATCAACGTTCGCCGATAATCGAATCGGTGGGTTGCAATCAACAGAGGCGAATCAGCAGTGTCGGTGCGGACAGAAGGAGCATTGTGATTGCGATCAGTGATGCAATGTGGACCATCGATCACGCATGTGGATCGATGGCCCACATCACATCACTATATCGCTATTGGCAAAAACCAAAGGGTGAGACCTTTGCACATTCATAAGCGTCGATGTGATTTCACCCAGACCCGAAAGGGTTCGGAAATGATATTATAATAGCATTTCAAGATCCGTTGTAGGCGTTTTTTAATGAATTTTTGTGTGTTTCATTGTTTTAAATGAAAATACAAGGAACATGGAATAAGCGTAATGCCTTGGATACACAAGGCACTGATGGTGTCGGAGGTGAAATATTATATATATATTAATATATATATAATATAGGTCTAGAAAGACCGATTTCACTTGTTTTCCAGTGTTTTTCCATATTGCAAAATACAAAGGATACAAAGGGACCAAGCCGTCTGCGATAGGTGACAACGACCCAAAGGGTAGACCCAATAGATATATATGCCAGGTTTAGGAAATTTTCAAGTCCGATAAGAACAGAAATGAGTGGGATTTCACAGTATTTTAGTGTTTTCTATGTAAAATAGAAAACACTCATTATGAAATGTTTAAAAGATCACAGAGGCACACAAACCCTTTCCACTACCTAACAGGGGCTGGGAGACAGGGACAGAGGCCAAAAAGCATCAATAGATAGTGCAAATCACTCTCCAAACCGACATAGAGGTCGAGAATAGATAGCACAACACAGACACAACAAAAACTGATCATGGAGCATCAATAGCTCTGCCAGCATAGCTAAAATATCTGAAAGTTGTTATTCCTCTATCAGAAGGAGGAAAAACCTCCAAGCCATGCTTGCCTTCAGGGAACCAAATGGCTAAGGGATAGAGGGGATAAATTAAGACTCCAAGCCTTCAAGAGAGCTCAGGAGCATTGTAAACAACCTATAAAAGGTAGAAAACTAAATGTAATAAGGGTTCAACTTTTGGAGATTATTCCTCCTCTATTCCTTCAAGCTTCTCATCTTCATTCTAGAAATACAAGCCTCTTTTGCCACTATATGTTCAACATCCATTCTCTTTGTTGTTCTATGCTTGCACTTGAACAATTTGTTCATGTTTCCTTTGTGTCTAAGACCAGATAACTGCCATCTTATCTCTGCTTTGATAACTTAGATTTGCAAGCTTCTTTACTTCCTGTAGCTAACCATTCATATGTGGTCATATATGCATCTACTAGTACAGTTAGTATTCTCTTTTGTTGCCTGTAGCTAGTCATTCGTTTATGTTTATATATGCAATCTGCTGATACAGTTAGTATTCTCCATCTATCCATTAAATCTATAAACTATTGAGCATTAGTGGTTTAAAGCCTTGTGTTGTTAAGAGTGTTCATGCATGCCTTGAATGGGAATAGAGTTGAAATGGTCATCTAACTTGATCCAAATCATCATCCATTCCAATAGTTCTGGAACTGCTATGTAGGCTTCTACTTACCGAGGGTTCGAAAATCTCTCTTCGTATTTGCCATACTTCGTATTTTCTTCTCATCATTGTTTTTCCATCTATTGATCCAATAGGGACTATTTCCTTTTCAGGACAACTACTCTATTTGTAATAAGAGAAAATAGAATATTATATGTTACCAGACATCTCTAAGCTACAACCTAGGAGATTTTCTTGGAGTGCTAACAACGTCAATGAAAGGAATTGGAACATGCAACAGTATGCTAGTAAAGCAATTCAGGAGCAGGGCCATTGTGGGACACTGGTACCCAACAGTGCCTACTGATTCCCATGAGCATTCTATGACCACTATGATGGCTTTTAGGAAGGTATATACCTTGGTTTCTTGACCTTCCGATGCGAGGAAGCCTTGCCAATGGATGGATCGACTGGGATATGGGATGTAGGGGAACTTGGAAGGTGGGTAACTACACGGAAGGGGTGACCAGATTTCCAGAAGGACTATGTAGTAGAGAAGGGAAGGTTGGGGATGGGTTTTTTTTATCATTAGCATTGCTAGATGGAATCAGATGCATATTCAGAGTGTGCCTAAAGAAATGAGCTAGTAACTATTCACTGAGAGGACAAGTGGTGCAGGATTGTAGCACTGGACATTGGATGCAACTTTGACTTTGCAATGGATTTTGGACTTTGTGGGAAGGAGGTGAATCCTGGTATTACTTTGAGGTGGAGGTATGAGATTCTAGATTCCCTTCTTGTGGATGAAAGCATCGTATCCTTTTATTTGTTGGTTGAGAAAATGTGCATATGTGTATATGTGTGTATTATTGTAAATATAGTATCGAGCTGGATTTATAAAGCTCCATAAACAGTATGATTATTTTCTCAGTGAAGCAAATGTGTATGTGTGTATATGTGGTTATTATTGTAAATATCATAATGAGCTATGCTATAAAGCTCTATTAAATGTTACGTTTGTCATGTTTTAGCAAATGGTCATTGTAAATACTACAACGAACTATGTTATAAAGCTCCATGGGAAGTATATTTGTTTTCAGCGCTCTTGCTAGTTATAGGTGTCATTGAACATCGGGGATAGTTTTCCCCCAAGGGAGGGGGAGGAGGTTCTGTAACAACCCTTGTTACAAATCCATGTAAATGTAAAAATATAAGACCACAGTCATGTGACACGTATTCCATGCTTAATGGTGGGCAAAAACATCCTAGTGGGGTGTCACTTCAGTTTATTATGGCTAAGGACATTGGAAAAGGAAATGGAAAAGGCTTTGGAAAGGCATGAGGCATTTATTGGCATTTTATTTATGAAAATAAAGGAAATTAGGAGAAAAGGAAGGTGAAAGGTCACAGGTTGCATGTGAGAAGGAAAGTGAAGAAAATAGAGGCATCATTGATAAAAATTCTTATGAGGATCAGTTCATGGACCTTTTTCAGATCAGTTTTGGAGCTCTCTCATTATTCTCTCCCTCTCACACACTCTTTGACACTTAGATTTTTTTTGGAGCACTTTGGCATTAGATCAAGAAAGGAAAAGGATGTAAAGAGGAAGCAAGGATCAAGCAAGGAAGAGGAGGATCAAGTAGCTACAACAAGATTCTTTGCAGGTATCAATTTGCATGTGTTATTTCCTTGCTAGATTTGGCATGAAATGTATTACATGTGGTTCTTTGTTGTTATGGAATGGGTTTTTCCAGGTGCGATAGTGTTTTTCAGGCTATCCTTACCATTTCCAGATAACCATGGTGTGATGGGGTTATCATGTTTTGGTTGAGTTGGATTTCAAGATGGATTTGAAGCTTAGTGAGGTGGATCTCCAAAAGAAAGAAGACATGGCCTAGTGATACCTAAACTACTGTATGGATTGCGGTAAATCCACTGGCCTAGTGACCCTTGAATAAGACTGTGAGTTGTCATAAAGCTAGGTATTGTGTGCCTCGAAGGGCCTAGGAACCCTTACCGATGAATGGTGGGATATATGGTAAATACTAGAGGGTGGTGTCTCAGTTTAGGGCCTAGTGATCCCTAGAACATGGTGTGGATTGAGGTAAAGCCTAGGAGACTTGTACATAGTAAAATTCCTCACAGTGTAGGTGGACAAATCTTGTGACATCCATGCTTGTTTTGGCCTAGTGATCTGGTGGATATCATGGTAAATCTTGTTATTACATGTTTATTGTTTTGTCTTAGTGATCTGGGATGGATTACGGTAAATCCTGGTTTTTATTTATGAGCATCAGGTGGTTTAGCCTCAGGATGCCCTGGTTGGTTCTTTTGGTTTGAGTCCCACATTCATGCTTGGAATATGGCACAAGGGTGAATGGGTGAAGAGAGAATTAGCTCAGCCATTCTATGGTCGAGCAGAACATGGTAGTCCCATACTAGTTGGATTTTGAATTCATTAATAAGAGGTTCTTTCCTTGACATATTATGTGTAAATGGGTTGGTTTATATGTGGATTCTATGGCTGATGTATCCTTGATATTTTTGTTGTTATTATGCTAGTTATAAGCATGTTTGATTACAGTGATGGTGTATGGATCTCCTCATGTTTTGATTTGCAAATGAATGAATAATGTATCTATGACCTAATAGATGATAACATAGTTAATGATATAAAGGAACAATGCTTCTTAGCAATTCTGAGATAAATATGATACCCGTATGCTCAGATCAGTTGTTTATACCTGTAGATTACACATTTCTGACATGTTTGACAAAATACCAATCATGGTTAGTAGGGGTCTAGTCAAGTCCTTGTTTAAGTAATTTCATATGTATCATTATTTTTCCATTATTTTTATATATATGAAGGTATCATTTATTTCTAGCTAGTGACCTGAGATCTAGACCTGAAAAGGTGGCTCAATATCTTGGGGATGCAAACACAACACTGAGCAGAAAAGTCCCTGGACGTTGGCATACCCATGTTGTGGGAGTATCCAGAGTCTTGGACACATGCTTTCCCATATCAAGGGAGTGTTCAAGAGTCAAATGGTCTAAAAAATCAGTGGGACACAAGGACTAGTTACCTAAGAGGTTGGGATGGTCCCTGGGAGTCATGTTGTTGATGTGGAAGGTATGTATGGTGTGTTTCTGTTGGTTCCACTTGCTTAAGGTGACTTAGGAGGTCAAACCATATCATAGTAACTTAAAGTCACATGCTAACCTTGGTTGGCCAGTTACTTGGGTAGATGTGGGAGGAGGGTCTTACACTCTTCACATTTTGTACATGTCATTTGGACATCCACTTTACAATACATTTTCAAATAATAAATTACATAATCCATAAGAATGATGTGGCATATGAAAACTCATGACATGACATGATATGACATTACTGACATGGAATTCTTGATGACATGGCAATATCAAGCCATTCTTGATGCTCCTTGCTATGTGTCTTCTAGGAATGTTCTTTTGTCCACCTCCATATGTCTTAGAGGTAAGGAGTCTTCAGTGATATCGTCTTGAGTTATGGTCACAAACTGGTGTCCTTTTTCTTTCTCTTGATTGATCAGCTTGCATAATTAGCTACAAATATGTATTTTAGCATATTTCCCTTCTCCATATCCTTCTTCATCATCCTATCATGGTATGATAAAGCACTTGCATATATAATTCACTCATGACAAGACGACATCAATCTAATAAACCCATAGTCTAAGACATTTCATGTTGATCCACTGACTAAGTTGGAATTGGGTGGTAGGTTGAGGGATAGGCTCAATGACTGCGCAATTTCATAGCTCAGGTAGTTAGGGGTGAAGCTTGAGCCTTGAGACTATGCAATGCACAATCTAGGATGGACTGAGGAAGAAAATTGTGTAGTTTGGGAGCTCAGTGAGCCAAGATAGGGGTTGAGCACTGATTCAGCTTATTGTGCAGTTCTAGAAGGCAGAGGAGGATGGGTGGCTATGAAATTTCACATCTTATGATCTCAAGGACTGGGCTTAAGGTCGAAGACTCCACAATGTGCAGTTGAGGCTAGGTTGGAGGGTTGAATTGTACATTTTTGGAGACCAAGGTTTGAGCTTGAGCACTAAAACTATGTAGTGTGAAGTCTTGGTAGGCAGGAACTATGCATTACATAGTGTCAAGAGGCAGGGTTGTAGCTAGAGGGATGATATTGCACAATGCATATTTCAAGAGGGTCAAATGAGGCTAAGTTTCTTGGTCAAAGATCTTTCGTAATTTGACTAAGTTTGGGATCGATGAAGTTGATGTGAACAATGATAAGACTCGACTCTGATCACACACTTAGAACACTTGACAACACTACAACCTAGATCACTGGGGACACATGAACAACATACTTCTCTCAGTGCGACAACTTTGTGATGACTCATGACAAGTACGACACTAGAGATACACTTTACAACGATAGTGATGACACTGATGCGACAATGCTTACGAATTTGGAAAAGAGTGTGATAGATGTTTACATGGTAAGATCAACTCATTTACACAAAGGTAACCCCTTGAAACCACCAAAACAAGCCCATATACATTGTGCAACACTTAACATTTGAAAAAATTACAAATTAATTTTCTTGCAAAAGGGACCAAAACACTTAGAGAAAACACATATAATGGATTTCAATGTTTGCGACGACAATATGCAAGACCTAGGTAGTCTTCAAAATTTGATGCAAGCCAAAATTTTGGAGGGTGTTGTAGCAGTGAAAACACCATGGTAGGTTGTATCTTGCCTACTTTCCTATGTTAGAGGGTTGAGTTGGGCTCCCCGATGATGTGGGGTGATTTGGAACTCCCATGTGATGATTTTTGGATAAAGAGTGGTAGCTTGAACTCACCTTCGATGTCAAATTCTTCTTCTTTTAGATTTAAGAGTGTTTGGCATATGATTAGAGATGATCTTTTGTTTGATGGGGCACATGTTGTAGTTGGTAATATCTCCCTAGCTAAGAGAGTGTGTCAATTTGGAAACTAAGGGACAAATTCCCTCCTTTGGATAGCCTTCCTCTTTAATAAATACCCCTCCTAGCCCTTGGAAGAATTTAATGATTAAGGAAAATTATGTTTTTAATATGAAAAGCCACATGTGCACAAAAGGATAGGTACACCCTAAAGAGAAATTAGATACCCTTGGATGCCTATAAATAAAAGTAAGAGAAACTCAATTGGGCATCATCATCAAGCATCTTATTCTTCTCTCTTATATGATTTGGCATGCAAGGGTCTGAATTCGGTTCGTGAAAATTGGTTCGTACATGTCTGAAATTGCAGGCTCCAAGCTCGCATGTGTGAATTAAGGTTTTTGGTCTGTAGTTGCAGAGTTGGAATAGGAAAATCTTGGTTGTGGTCACATGCATACAGGGTACTCCCTGTGGATGGAAACCTTCAACCACTTGCATGGTCACTAGCTTTGTGTGGCTATGACTTAGGGTTTTGATGACAGTTGACCACATATTGTGATCATTGACCACAGGCTGGAAAACTTTGATTTGAAGCAGATTTGTCTTTTAGTCTCATCTCTCTCATATTGTTTGGTTGGTTTTGATGGATAGTTCTGTGATTTATGAATTGGATCATTGTACTCTCTCTTTGTTGAACATTTTATGACAATCTAAGAAGAAGAATAATTTGAAAGGGTTTTCCCCCTTGTGAGGGTTTTATCTGGTATTTGACCAAACCTAGTGTCTCTTATTATTTATTGCATTTATTGTTCTTCTACAATTGTTTTTTTCTAAGTTAAACTATTCTATTGAAATAGGAAAAATAATAATACATCGAGGCTCTGGCCTCTGCAGTATGTGACAATGTCATGTCATGATTGTCAAAAAAATAAACTCAATTTCCCTTCAAGGGGAAACCAGTCCAAGTGAGATTACAGCAAAAGGCCCACACAGGGGTCCTAGTCCAAAATCAATTAAAAACATACCAAAAAATCTAAAAAAAATAGTAAAAACCTCAAACAACATGTAAAACCTCCGTTGAACTGCATGGAGACACCTGGTGAATAGACAAATGGGTTGAGCATGTCAACCATGCAAGGGACCCCCTTGATGTCATAAGGGTTGCGCTCTTCCACAATGTGACACACGTACGCATCCTCTGCTGACGTGTCGCATGGGATGCCACTTGTTTGAATTCTTGTTGAGCTGCCCTCCGCTGCATGCATGCCTGATGTGTTATCCAGGGTGCCACCAGTAGCCTTCGTGCCACCTGCTCTACCCTCAGCAGCATGCTTGCTACCAGCGAGCTCCTTGCCATGCAGAGTATCAATTTTCCCAACCTTCTGCTACTTTCTTGGTTCACTATCGTCCATGTTCCTCTTAGTTGCCTTCTACTTTGAACCACTGTTCCTCTTCCCTGGTTTGTAATCATGGGTCTAAGCATCCTGCTTAGTCTGTGAACCAGTATACTCACTAAATGTTATGTTAACTGTGGCTAATATTTCAGGTCAAATCAGCGAACTTTGGAAGCGAAACTAGGTGGTATGGTGAGAGGGGTGGGGGGGTGAGGGAATTCTTTATTTGGGTAGAAGCATTTTCACTTTGGATGCCATGGGCCTCTGACTGCCCTCTGCCACTGTGTGTATTAGGGTATCTTCTGGAAAAGGGGCCACAGGAGTGAGTGATGGATGGGGAGGAGAATGGAGCAGCAGATTCAGGGTTGGGCATTGCGGGGAGGCGTATGCTTCCACCTCAACTACACCCGTGTCTACTCCACAGTCGATGTCGAGTGCACACCATGACTGTGAAGGTCTCAGGATTTGCAGGTGGGGAAGCGGGGGTTTCTCGGGGAATGAATTGGTTATGCTGAGGAAGAACAGAGAAATTATGAGCATGAGAGGGCTCATTAGAATTATAGAGTAGCTCAAAGTATGGACTAGCAGCAGAGGCCAAGTGAAAGGCGAAATGGAAAACTAGACTATGAGTGAAGTGAGTTCCCAGGCCTAAATCAATGCAGCAGAGGAGATTTCATTATCTTGTTGTAGTAGTGCGAGAATTAGGTGCTGCAGCAGCCTGAGGGAAAAGACATTGTAGAGGCAGAGGATAATGGACAAGAGTGGTGGTATGATTATCCCTGGAGGTCATCTTTACCTGGAGGCAAAGAGGGTAGTTGCAGACAGGTTGAAGACGGCACCCACTTGAATGGCATTTATGGCTGGTGTTAATGCCATTTTTGTACTGTTGTGCCAAGTTACGGAGGGCCATGTGGTATGGCCACATGCCATCCCATTCCGCCACCACCTTACTGTCTTTTTAGGGCACTCGTATCTAGGCGATGTGCTTCCTTGTGCACCAAGTCAGTGCAGGCTTGTAATTGAGCTTGTTCATGTAAAATATTGATTGTTCCTGATTGTAGGACATGATCATGTTCAACTCCTATGTTTGCCAAAAGATCCGCCACCTTGTTGTTTTCTCTTTTGACGTGAATAAAGGTGGTGGCTCATCTATTTTTCATCCATTACTCTATTAGTTCGAGCTGAGATGCTAGTCTCCAGCTGGTAGTGACTCTCAAATTTGTGGTTCCCAGTTGTATTTGGGTAACCATGTGTATCAGAATTTGGGAGTCCCCTTCTATTATGATAGGATGAAAATTATGTTGATGCACTAGGTTCATACCTTGCCATAATCCTTCCAGTTCTGCAGAGTTATTCGTATCCCATCCAATTGAACCAAAGTATATTAGCAGAGGTCAGCCTTCTTGATCTCTGAATATTCCACCATGTCCTACTTTGCCTAGGTTTCCTTTTGAGGCCCCATCAAAATTTAGTTTGATCACGTTTGTTGGAGGAGGGTTCCAATGTGATGGTTGCTTGTTGATTATGTTGGCTTTGTTGGGATCAATTTGAACCTGTGGGAGCTTTAGTTGCCAGCTGTCCCATATATTCTATTCTTGTGCCTAAGTAGGAAAGTCCTCAACACTCCACTGTTGGAGAGTGAGGGTTTCTTGAATGTTCTGACATAAATTGGTCCATATGATCTCCAATTAGTGCTTTGGTTTTTGAAAAATTTTTTGTTTCTTTCCTTCCAAATTGTCCAGAAGAGGAAGCCCGGGAGAATTGTCCATAGCACATTTAAAAGCTTTCTTTTATATGGCACAGGGATCTAGTTGTGAATGGTACCTTTGATATCCCACAAGATTCTGAAAGGTTGCTGACATCTGAAAGTGAATTTTTCCCATAATTGATTAGCCATGTGGCAGGAATCCATGAGATGTTGAATAGTTTCTCCTTGCTTTTGATAGTTAGGACAATAAGAGGGTCCTCAGAATCCTCTTTTGATTAAATTATCCCAAGTGAGAATTCTCTTATGATAGAGCAACCAAGTGAAGGTAGAGATTTTGGGCCATATTCCTGTAGTCCATAGACAACTCTAAGAATGATCTACTAGTTCCTTTGTTTGGAGCATCAGCTTATATGCTTCTTTTGTTGTGTAAGTTCCCCTTAGAGTATAACCCCATCTCAGAACATCTTTTCCAGTAGTGCATCTGATTTTCTTGCTAGTGAGTTCCTTGTGTAGATCTGAGTAATAGTCTTCAGTTTCATGATGTATTATCTATTCAATAGGTTTCCATTGCCTAAAGCCTTGATTGTTACTTTGAGTCCAGTACTGTGATACATGATCAGTTTGGTTGAAGTTATTTCCATCATGATTTGGAGGGGGAAGGGTTTCTGCAATTTTTGGCCTTTGTTGCCACGAGTCCACCCAAAAACGTGCCATTCAACCATCGCATATCTCCCAGAAGTTGTGATCTTGTATTAGCTCTTTATGTTATTTTGTTGCATTCTAGATTAGTGATCCTGTGTTTGTAGTTGTGATTCCAATCAGCTCTTCCTGTGGACGACTATTCCTATATTTTGCATTCTATAGTTTTGCCCATGGCTTTTGTGGGCTTCAAACCCATTGCCACCATATTCCTGCTCCCATCAATGTATTACTATGTTGCGGGTCTTGCAATCCTAGACCTCCCTGCTTTTTTGGTGTGCAGATAGTAAACCATTTTACTAGCTCCCATTTGTGGTTTTGCCATGTGGAGCCCCATAAAAAGTTGCGTTGCAAATCTTTGATCTTTTTGAGTGCACATTTTGGTCCTGCAAGAACTGAGAAGAGATAGAGAGGCATGGATTGTAGAACCACCTTTATTAGGATAAGCCTACTTGCCATGTTGAGAGTTCTATAGGTCCAGGACAATAAGTGGCTTTCGATTTTCTCAATGAGTTGGTTCTAGGAGGCATGCTTTGAGGTTGAATCTATGAGTGGAGCACTCAAGTATTTAGAAGGAAGTTTAGCTTGTGAGAATCCTATGATTCTGGCGATTATTCTTTCGGTGGCAGGAGGAGTGTGGAAAAATAAAATTTGAGATTTAGCAGTATTAATAGTGGTTCCAAAGGCCAAGGAGAAGGTGTCTAACAGAGCTTTGAAAGCATGGGCTTCATTGACAGAAGGATGTCCGAACAACATATTATCATCAACAAATTATTGATGAGTTATAGCAAAGGTACCATGGGAAGAGATGCCTCTGAGGTCATGAGATTGAACATGTTCTTTATACAACGACCCAGACCTTCTGCCATAAGAATAAAGAGAAAGGGGGATAAAGGGTCACCTTGATGAATTCCTCTAGATCGGGCGTAGGGTTTGGAGGGGATTCCATTAACTAGGATGGAGTAGAAGGGGGATGATATGATATTCATAATCCATCTAACCCAGGTTAGGCTAAAGCCGAGGGCAGTAAGCAATTGTTTTATATAGGTCCAACTCAGTTTATCAAAATCTTTAGAAAGATCAATTTTAAGAGGCATACCTACCTGTTTGTTGATCTTTAAGGAATGAATAATTTCATGAGTCAATATGATGCCATCCAAAATTTGACAACCTTCAACATAGCCAGATTGTTATGGCGAAATGAGAAGAGGGAGGAGCAGTTTGAGGCAATTGGCAATGACTTTCGAAATGATTTTGTATATGACATTGCACAAGGTGATGGGCCTGAACTTCTCTGGAGTACTCAGTTGATCTTCTTTGGGGATGAGAGCTATGAATGTTGCACTGAGAGAAGGAAGTAGCCAATGCATAGCTCATGATTCTTCTACCACTTTCCAAACTTCCTCTTTGATTAAATCCCAAAAGTCATGGTATAAGTTAGAAGTGAAGCCATCAAGTCCAGGAGCCTTCCCGTCTTTCAATTGAGCTAAAGCAGATTCTACTTCCATCATGGTAACCGGTCACAGCAAGAGCTGATTGTGCTCTTCTATTATAATTCTTGGAATATGCTAGAGTATTTCATTTATTGAAGGCTATCTATCTATAGACTTCTCTTGATGTATTGTTTTGAAGTGATTAGTGAGCTCGCTCGCAATACCTTCATGTTTCTCCATTTGCTCTCCCTGTGAATTTTGAAGATGCGCAATGGTGTTATTCATTCTTCTTTGGATAGTTGTGCGGTGAAAGAATTTGGTGTTTCTTTCCCCTTCTTTTAACCATCTGATTCTTGAATTTTGTTTCCATAGCATTTCCTCTTGTTTCCTTCTTTCTTCTAGTTGCGTGAGAAGAGCTTTTTCTTGACTTTCTAAAGTCTCAGTTCTGCTTTGATCTTCTGTTGTAGCTCTGTCATACTTTGCTCGAGCACTTTTTGACCTTGAAAAATATTACTGAAGGTGTTATGATTCCAGTGCTTGATTTTCCTTTTGATATGCTTCAGCCTCTGTTGGAATTTATACATAGTTGAGCCACTAGAGGGAATAAAGCTCTCCCAAGCTGATTTGACTATATTTTTGAAATCAAGGTGAGTGAGCCAAAAAGTTTCAAATCTGAATGGTTTCCTGTTTGAGTTTCTAGGATTCGTCCATTGAAGGGAAATGGGCCAGTGATCTAAGCCTGTGATGGGGAGTATAGATGTGGTGATATCATCTCCCAGATGTACTGAGTTATCTGAGATGAGGAATCTGTCCAACCTGGATGTGATTTGTTGGGATCTTGACCTTTTATTATTCCATGTGAAAAGACCACTATCAAATGGTAAATCAATTAGCCAATTATTTTGAATGTATTCTTTGAAGTCGTTGCTTTCACTATCCAACTTCCTTCTACCTCCCTTTTTTTCCTCCAGCCGAGTGATAATATTGAAGTCACCGCCTGTGATCTAGAGTGGATTTGTTCTTGTGGAATTGAGAGTTTCCAGCGAGTTTAGCAACGCATTCTTTTGCATAGAATCTTGATGGAAGTATACATTTGTCAAGTAACCATGTATATTGGTTCTGATAATGTGAAAAGTGGATTGGATAAAATGATGAGAAGCATGAAAGTTTGTAAGGGAGAAGTGTTTCATGTTCCAATCTATAGCAAGCCCCCCCCCCCCCCCCCCCCCCCGAAAGCTCGTTGCATCTACCATGACATTTTGGCATCCTAACCAGGCTTTGAATAAGATGGAAACTAATGTGCTAGTATTACATTTTGTTTCATGAATGAATAGAATATATGCTTTTTCATGATGTATCATGTTCTTTATCATCCTGTATTTCCCGGGACTGTTAAGTCCTTGAACATTCCATGAAATGTGCTTCATGGTTGACCAATAGGTAAGGATCTATAGTATCTAGTAAGCTTGGAGCACCTGCCAGACTCCACGAGCATTTTCCCAATGAGGATAGTGTGTTGTAAATCTATCTTTCTGCCTCCCAGCTGCTTCCTTGTTGTATGCCCAGGGTTCTATGTTGGTGCACCCTTGAGAGTACCACTTCCATATTTTCAAGTTGCATGTCCAGTATTTTGTCGAACTCTTTCTTTTTGCACGCTTGTTCTAGACTGAAAATGTCTAGGTCTCCTAGATCAAAGCTTTCAATCTCTTCTTCCATGTGGCTTTGTTGACTGCTCTCATCGATATGGTGCTTTGTTTTGAGTGGATTTCTCAATAAGTTGTCAACGTCCATTTCTTTTGTGGACCATAGGGCTTTGATGTAATCTTGAAAGGGGATAGGTTGGGAGGCTGTTGGTTGCGAATATAATTTGGTCACCAAGGATGGTTGACTATCACCATTAGGAGTAGGTACAACGAATGGTTTGGTGGATGGCGTAGAGGTAGTCTTAACTATATTGGAAGGATCTAATTCTGGCATATCTAGGTTTGACAGAAGGTCAAAACTGCTGCTAGAGGATGGTGCATCGGAGGATGGTACTACATTTTTTGGTGTAGTAGGAGGTTTTATGTTATGTTTCTTTCTATTAGCAACTTTGGTAAACCCATCAGCATCAGATTTTCCCACATGGTCTGTATATTTAGGCGGGGCATTTAGAGGACAATCACGAAATAAATGTCCATGGGCATGGCATTTACTGCATCTAAAAGGCACATGTTCATAATCTATGGATTGAATCCATTCAAAGTCATCATGAAGGAGACTTATCGAATCCGTAAGTGCCTTGCTGAGTTTCATATAAACACATATGCGAGCATATGAGGTGTACCGTTGAAGCTTTGTTTCCTCTGCAATCTTTATGAATTATCCTAGCCTGATGCCAATCGCTTTGAGTGATTCTTCATCCCAGTATTCCAGAGGTAAGGAATACATGTGAATCCATACTGGTGCCCAGCTGAAGTCTTCCTTATCTGGATTGAATATTTCTATCCAATCTAGTAGATATAAACCCGTCACATTGAAGAAATAGGGTCCTCCATCTAGAACGTGATTTTTGTCTTCAATGCAGTTGAAGATGGTCGTGAAAAAACCTTTGGGGCCTAGCTATAGGGTAACATGTCCCTTGGTCTTCCACTTTGAGGTTATCCATCCTTGTAGAGCTTTTGCAGTAGGCCAGTAGCCTATGAATTTACCTATCAGTGTATGGTCTTTCATATACTGTATTTGTGCATTGATTCTATGACTGGGTAGATCAATCTCAGGTCGCTCTACTGCAATGGGCTTGTAAGTGGAAGACTCTTTAGGTGTTGCAGGGATGTTCTCTTTTTCATTGTTCAGATCTGCCGTACCGTTCTTCTCCTGCTGTTGTGCAGGCTATACCGATGGTTGTTCTTCTCTTCCAGTTGAGGGCTGTTCATTTTCATCTCCATGAGGCCGATTTCAATTGTTGCGGCCTATAGGGGGAAGCCCTGTGGCCTCCCCCATCTGAATGTTCATTGGTTGTTTCTATCTATTTGGCCATACCTGCTCTGGCAGTGGTACTACCTAATTCTGAGAGTTTGTTGCCTCTGTCTCTACACTGTGGAAGGATTTGTCAGGAAACGTAGACCACCATTTTCCTCTGCTCCGCTCTCAAGGGGGATTGTTATGTTCTATCTACAATTGTTATTTCTCATTAGAAGATTTTATTGTTTTGAAAGATTGCTAATTAAAGATCATAATTAGGCTAAAGTAATTGTAACAATATAGAACAGTGGAAATTTAACAAACATCGGGGGGAGTAGTGAAATCAATGGGAACCCACTATTCCACTAAGACTATCCCAAAAAGGTGGGGGGTTATAACACCCTTCTCCCACATTTACCCAAGCTAACTGGTCCACTGGGGTAAGCATGTGACGAAGAGTTACTATAATATGATTCAACTCCCCATTATAGTTACGGAAGTGGAATCAACATGAGAAGACCAATATAACCTTCCTCGGAAGCTAAAGAACCTTTAGGATCCAACCAACCGCTTCAGGTGTCCAACCCCTGAGAGAAATTGCTTTTTCGCTAACCTAGAGTCTTAGTTTCTCCCATGACGAGGAATGCATGTGATTGGGACCCTCCTATCTCTCCCACAACAAAGCATCCATGTGAATGTGGCCTTTTTCAGGGATTTCAGTGCCAACAACCCTGGATTTTGCGCCACATTTTCAGGGTCAGACTCAGGCCACTACCCAAAAATTCATGAAACTAATAGAAATGATAAATAACATTGAAACAAAGTTAATAATGCAAACACTTGACCAAGAACTTGATTTTTCCCATGCTATCCATGATAGGAATTTCGTCAAATGTATCATAAACATGAAATCTATAGGCCATAATGATAGATATGAGCATAGGGATCTCATACTTATATGAGAATCATCAAAGATTATTGATATCTCCTCACAGTAGTAGAATCATTATCTATTAGGTCATTCATTCATTAACATTTTATATACTAAGCAATACATGATGATGTATAAGACATGCTTATAACCAGTAAATAACCAGAGATATATCAATGAGGAAACAACCATTAAAACCACATAATGGCAAGCACATTTACTCATGAAACACCAAAGGAAAAGGATATATTATTAACATATGAAAATCCAACCAAGTCAAGGATTTCCATGTACCACTCAACCATATATTTTGCTGAAAGAAATTTCTCTTTCAACTAATCACCCTCGCGTCATATTCCAAGCATGAATGTGGGATCTGATGAAACAAATCAAAAAAACCAAACTAGGGCTTCTAGAGGCCAAACTGCCTCAACCCTTAACTAGTGATTCCAACTCATGGTCGAACATCACTAACCATCGCCAGATCGGTCTCTACCCAAGATTTTTATTGATCTAGAGCTTTTTTTCCAACCAAGTGTTATAGCTCCAAATCTCACTTTTGATGTTTGTGATGTTGCACCCATGGCCTAGGGCAACCCCTCCTTCCAGACCTGGTCCAAATACTTAAAAATAGTGTTTTACTCCCTATACACGACATTGCCCTGAGCTAAACATGTGTGTACGCGGATTTGTGTATACCCAACCCACGTATAAGTCTTAAAATGCTTTAAAAAAAAAAAAAACTCCTTAATTTCGAGTAGAGATCACAGGTTTTACCTGTTGATTACCTATTATTGCCTGTGGCCCAACTATTCCCAACGAATTCCCAACTAAAAAACGACTTTGGTAGAAGTATAAAAAGGCTTCAATGGGAAGGCCTGAGGAGAGAATAGAGAGAAAAATCACTCTACTGAGATTATCCCTTATCAAACCTGAAGATCCTTGTGCTTCCAACACTTCCCCCATTACAGGAAACCCTTGTTTCCTTGAGTAATGATGTATCTCCATTGGTTGAGATATCCTTGAGTGAGCCATGGAAGGAGTTTGTTGAAAGCTTGAGATTGGACGAATCTAGAGGAAGGTTCTACTTGGAGCATGTGAAAGGAAGACTCAGGTGAAATCATTCCTTACTGTATTTTAGTTATCTATAATAAAAGAAACATTTGTCTTGTTCCTAATATTAATCTTCTTCATGCTTATGAGATCAATGTTATGATTTACATATGAATGGTTATTTCAATTGTATAACTAACTACCTTTCAATATGCTATGAAGTTGACTTTCTTATGATGCTTGGGCCATGTACTGCTATGCTTCCTTGAATTGATTGCCTTACAAGTTGAAGGATCGAAAGGAACTCCGAGAGGGTTTGGACCCTGACTGGATCTACCCAAATGATGGACCCCTAGGTGCACCTCTCTTCACATAGTTTGTTTATATTAGTATCATGGTTGTATGGAATGCTTGTTTTTCTTTGTAGATAACCCCCGCTCTGCTAGGGTATTGACCCAAGACCTTAGGGGACCTTTTTCCCTAAAAAGAATTGGTGACTCCACTAGGAACAATAGTATTGTTGTTCCTAGTTTGGGTTTATTCCAGCCAATCAAGGCTCAACTGTTTATTTACTTGTTGTGACTGAGTAGTTTGTTCCTATAGGAACTTGAACTATAAGTTTGATCAGTTTCTTCAGACCCTTTTTTATTTTTTCTTGTGATCTTTTATAGACGCATCTTGGTCAGGTTACAGTCGCGTATGTACACAAGTTTCACCATATGAACCCGTGTATACACAGGTTTCTATTGGGTCCCTATAATACTAGTGATTACCCCATTACTATTGTAGTTGTACCCCTTATTAATATTGTTGTGCCCCTATTGTCCCCATATTGTTATTATTGTGCCCCATAGAATCCCTCTATTTTTTATTTTGTGGCTTTATATTATTATTGTTAGGTCGGCTGGGTTATATTATGACTCCTTAGACTCCTATATATAGAAAGGAGGTTTTATCATTTGAATCATCCAAGAATTTTTCATTTATGTAATTTATAGGAAGTTGTGCCCTCGAAGAGGCTGAATTCTAAGGCGTTGATCTATCTTTTCTATCTTTTCTTGAGCTGGTTTCATAACATTTGGTATCAGAGCTTTGGATTCTAGGGTTTCGCTGCTCCAAACAGGTCATCATGGCATTTTCGCTATAACATTTTTTCTGCGACATTTCAAAAGCTAAAAAAAATACTATTTGAGAAGACATTGCGCTGAAGCTTGGGTCCGAATTTCAGAGCTTTTTGCGCTATATTTGCGGAGATATGATCTGAGGAAGTTGGTATTTTTGCAGACTCTTGAATTACATTCCAAACAGGTGACCTGGGGAAAATCGTCATAACTTTCTCTCTGAGCATCAGATTGAAATTTCATAAAAATGTATAGAAAGAGGACGGACTATAGTTTCTTCTATATAGTTTTCAGAGCCAAAGGTCGAAACAGTGACTCGTGGCATGTCGTACAAGTTCGCTCTACTGAAATAGTCTATAATCAGGTCACTATGGGAGATTTGGCATAACTCTTCCCTCGAAATTTGGATCAGACTAGTGGCATTGGAAAGAGGATACAGAGGGCTACTGCAGGTCGCAATTTTAGAACTAGATGATCTGAAATTACAGAGATACATTAGATTCAATATTAAGCTCCTACAAAGTGAAAAAAAGTGTGTAGTTTTTTTAATTTTTTGCATAAGCTTGGTTTCAAAAATTAGTTTTGAAGGAATTAAAAGGGAATAGTAAAGCATTATTATCGGTAATTGATGCCCCGAGGAAAGAATATGCAAACACCTAATAGGCAACCTGAAATCTCTAGTATGACTCATGAAGAAGAGGAAGAAATGCAACATGATATATCAAAATTACGACACCAAGTGCAACAAGTGTCACTTGCACAAAAATCAACAGAATCTAAGATGGATGGTTTAAATAAAGATGTAGAAGCTAAGATGGATGGTTTAAAGACAAGCATGGAAGATTTGAAGATAGGCATGGAAGATTTGAAGACAGATTTGAGGATAGATTTAACAAAGTTTCTACAAGAAATGCTTACTAACGGTGAAGGGTAGTAAAGGAAACTCATGATGAGAACAAAAGAAATGTTAATCATGATCTCATAGACTCCAATGTTGGATCGAAGACCCACCATATTCCAAAAATCGATATGAGGAAGTTTGATGGAAAGGATCCCACAACATGGATATTACAGATGGAGCAATTTTTCGATCTCAATAATGTGCAAAACACACAAAAGGTACGTATTGAAACTTTATATTTGGAACCAAATAAGTTTGTATAGTATCAATGGCTTTGTTCTCATAAACAAATTATCACTTGGCCAATTTTTACAGAAGATTTGACAGCACATTATGAGGATACAAAAAGCAACACTTTTTTTAGCCAATTGATAAGTCTCAAACAAAAGGGTTCAATAATGGAGCACATTGAGGAGTTCCAAAAATTGAACATAAGGGTAAAAAATATTCTAGAGGTGCATAGGATTGATGCGTTCATAGGGAATTTAAAGGATAATATCCAACATGATGTTTGCATTTGGGAACCTGATTCATTAGAGAAGGCATTCAGGTTAGAAAGAAAAATGGAAAGCAAAATTATGGCAACCAGGAAGCATACCACTCACAACTGTAAAGATTGAAGTGTTGTTGCCCCTAGCCCTCCACAACCTATAAGGTTGACACCACAACAATTGGAAGAAAAAAGAGCAAAAGGGCTTTGTTATAGTTGTGATAGAAAATACACTAAAGGTCATAAGTGTGCCAAGAA
>APFE031552012.1:0-14748 GCA_000404065.3 Pinus taeda | reverse complement strand
TGTGAGTTAGTGCTAGATCACTCCATCATGTCATAGGCCCTCCTGCAATGGGTTTCTACCTATCAACATCCACTCATTATCTAGAAAGTTGATTTAGAAACCTTCCTTAGTACCTTGGAGCCTACATGTCTTAGTGGGATTTTTCGCGTCTTCGATGATAGGTTCTCATCATTGACCTTTGATTGAATTATTGTATGAGTGTTCAACTTTAGGACATCTTTTCACACTTCATAGATTATATTGGAATTATCATAAGAACCAATGTCATTATTGGTGGTTTCTCTCGCACTTATTAATGGTTCATATCGTTAACACATAATTAAGTGGTTTCTACCATGTTCGACTGCGTGACATTCACTCGCGTGGTTAGATTCATACTATGGATCGATAAAGATGGAGATGAACACCTTGTATCTAGTTCTAGCGATCAAGGTTACATGGAGTTATATATTCATGATTGTAAAGATAGATCCATATTTTATGGTTGTGTCCATGCTGTGTCTACTGTTAACATGGATATTTGTTTATTTCAATGTTGATTCCTTGAGATGTTTTTCTATGAATATGGGAATGTCTACCTCAGTGATCATTATATGAAGATATTGTGTTGTAACTTTTGATTGATTGTTTTAAGTCTCCAACCATGGTCTCTAATTTCAACTTTGGCATGATAAAGCACTTCATTCCTCAAACATCTTTTATGATTTTTCACTATAGGGGGCAATTTGTTACACATCATTTTGTCACCATCAGACAAATGACCACCAATCTGGATCTTTCACTCTCCATTGAACTGTTCTAAAGAGTTCCCTTGCAATGTTAGAAGCCAAACAATCCCAAAAACACTGAGCATTTTGGATTAATTTGTCCAAAAACCCAATTTTTAGCCATATTTTCCACATACACAAATCTTATGATTATGGAAAAAGCAAACGTTTGCTCTATCTCCAACTATGAACTGTGCACATAACTTAACGTAAGTAAAAATAGAAAGTAATTTCTAGAAGCTTTGTTGTGGGAACATTTCCCTGCTTAAAGCTTTGAGCTTATGCTAACCTGGGAATTATCTCCCTTTTCATGAACCTAATTACATCTCTTTAAGAAAAAATTTAAGGATGGAAATTTATTTTAAAGTTTAGAGTCATTAGCAAGTCTCACTAGTACATAATATGTAATTTGTAAAATGTTGAAATTTTTTCGTTAAAAAGTATTCAAATTTCTAATAATTTCTTATAGTCTCTCTCTCTCTATATAATTATTATATTATATATTTTCAAGGTAAAAAAAAGTTATACTATAGAATTTGGGCAAATCATTGTTTATTCAATTTAATGTTCTTAAATTGTAAGCATAAATTATTGACCAGGGCATATAAATGGATGAAGTACAAGTGCATTGTATATGCTAGAAGTTATTTATGGTGATAAGGTGTTTAAGTTATGGTTAATATCTAAATCTTGAATTAGTACGGAGATGATGTTATTTTCCGTATTAGAGTATTATCCCCAAGATTTGTTAGATCATTATTCTAAAATTAATCTTCATTAAATAAAAATTGTGGGATGGTTGAAAAGTGATCTTAACTCTACTCTAGTAGACTTTTTTTATTATGTTCAGATTTTTATTCTGTAGCCAAACTAGACTAACTATGAAAGCATAAAATGATATAAAGGAGATCTACTTTATTGAATTGACAAATGAAAGATTGTTGAATTTAGTTGCTAAAAAAGCAATTTCACTCCTAAATATTGCAACTTCACTCGATGCAAAAGTAAAAACAAGAACGAGAATGATAAGCTATGAAATAACCAAATTCTGAAATGAAATGACTGAATTATACTAGGTAGAAAGCAAATGAAATGATAAAGTTATGCTAGGTATAAAACAAATGAAATGATCAAGCTATTCTAGGTATAAAGCAAATGAAATTATTGATGCAGATGTCAATTTAATCGCAAACTCCATTGGACTGCATTCTAAAACATAAAAAATAGCATCCATAATTTAATTCTAAGAAACCCAAAAAAATCTATTTGCAATAAGTCAAAGACCTGATCTGCATGAAGGTACCCTCCATGAGGGAGTCAAAAAATTTAATCAGTGCAACACGAAATGTATGAACAAAGATTTATAAATTGGAAAATAGTTTTAAGAGGATTCCTTCAAAATTACATACAGCGGTGTGCACCAAAATAGAGATAAATCATTGTTCTTATAATGTTTTCTTAATTAACAACACAAGAAATTCAAGCCTAGGTGTCTTCATTAAAATCCTTATCAAACCAAATCATTTCGCTTAATCATCGATTTTCTATTTGGAAAAGAAAATTGATCATTTTCGTGAAACTCAGACTCTGTTCTAGCACGTTATCTTGCAGTTGACTGTCATGGTTGACTACATTATAATGCAATTTTCTTGATCATTTGGTTCAAGTAAACAGAAAGAAATCCATGAGGGGATCATTCTGCATTTATGCATATACTCCTTTGCTGAGTTGGCACACTCAAAGCCTATCAACAATGGAAGTAGTTGCAGATCTGTGGATTAGCTACAAAATTAGGTCAATTCCATAGCTAAATGAAAACTTTAATAAAACAATAAGGTATTTGGACAAAATATGAAAAATAGGATATGTAAGTGCTTACCTTAACAAAAACTCATATTTAATGCATTTATTTAGATGATAGGGATAGGAGAAGGGAGGAAAGATGAGAAAAAAGGGTGTCAAGGTAATGCAGTTCTTGGAATCCACATTCCCCCACACTAGAGGTTTTGTATGTCCTCATACAACTCAACATTGTCATTCTCTTGTATATTCTTGCTATCACATTTAGGATTTACTTTCTTCTTCTTTTTGGCAGCCACTGCCATACTTGGTTTCTTCGTGAGGATCTGATACTTTATGTTGATAATTTCTCTTTGCATTGACCTATTTTCTTTCTTCAACTTCTTGTTCTTTTTGTACCATAGACTTAAGTGAGGAATAAGGTTGTCAACTTTGAAAATTTGAATTCTATTTTGTGTCTTCAGTGTTTGATTTTCATTTTTAAGGTATCTATTTAATTTATCTATCTCAAAGATTTATTTCTTTAAAATATTAGATGATGAAGGTTCTTGTGGCTCATTAAAATGATTACTTCCTTCTCCTAGAATTGGGATTGACCATTTGGTTGTTGCTTCCTTTCTCTCTAATGATTCTATGTAATTATAAATTTCCCATTGAATAGGATCAACAGCTAGATATGTATTGGAATTCTTGGAGGTGAACTAAAGGGGGGTGGTGATAGCCTTGGTGACAGTTTCAGTGATTCTCTTGGAGTCTTCAAGGTTTTCAGTTTGCTCTTTCATCTCAAGATCGATATATTCTGCAACTCCTAAAGCTTCTTTTTGTACTGTGTTCAATCTAGTACTTCTTCTTAAAACTGTAGTTGGCAATCCCTAAGATTTTTTCTCTTTAGCTTTTGGATTTTCATTATAAGGAAGGATCTTGGTTTGGGATAACATTTTTGTTTTCTTACCAACTTTCTTTCTTCTAAGATTCCCTTTTTTATTTTTTGCAAAATATCTACGATGGGTACTTCATCCTCTGATAATTCTTGTTAGGACTGGGGTTCCTATTCCTTTACTATTTCCATTTTTCTCTTTCTTCCTCTGATGGTTTTACTACCACTTCACTGTTTAGGAATTTTCTCTTCAAAATGATTTCTTACTATAAAGTTTTCCCAATTGTCACCTATACTTTGAAGGTGAAACTAAACCAAGATTTTTACCAATTGATGATGGTACATCGTATTGTCTATAAACTAAATTTTCTTTTGAACATTCATTAGCATTTTCTTAAGACTATGCAACAGAAGGTATGGAAGATTCGTTTAATGCTCTTTAGGGAAATTCATCATTATCCTAATGTGGTAGAAAAACATGCATCCAAATCGACCTTCACAAGTAATAAATCATTGAAGTACAAGGAGCAAATTTCTCCATTTACTTTTAAGTGCTGAACTAGGAATACCTTTTCTAAAGATGATAGTGTCCATGTTTGTATTTTTCACAAAGATTTTCAAATCTTCCCCTTCAATTCCTCTATTTTTGAACCACCTTTCTCCACTTTTGGGAAATTCAGTAGCTTCTGCAGTTAGGGACTCTGTTATGACGAACTTGACATCTCCTATTTCAACCTCTGTTCCATCAAAAGAATGTGCAAAAGCCTTCATTACCTCCCTATGAAATCCATCAAATTTTTCTATGAATTGCAACCATTGTACTTTCTATGATAGCTCCGTGGTCTGAAGCCATCCTTCCAAGAACTTATTTCCTATTGGTCCTATTTGGACAATAACTCCAATGGTGAAATATTATTTGTCTCAAGCGTTGTTTACTTGAAAAGGAAGAATGATGTTGTTAGGGTTTCGTTTTGTGATGGAGAGAGATGGAGAGGCTGTAGGATTTGGAGAAATGAGAGAATGAGTTAAGTATACTGAAGGATTTCAGAAATGAGTTAACCATTGGGATGCATTCAATTCAATGATTTGGTGATTAAATGGATGGATTTGAAACGCGGATGAGACAAGAATTAAAAATGGTGGACGATAATGGATTTGACAAGCGGATATCACCCATGATTTCCAATGATTTTGTTTTATTTTGATAGTACTATGTCCACATAATTCATACATGCAATATATTTATCCTTATTGTAAAATTAAAGTATTACATACCTTCAACTAATTTTCTAAACTTTATTTGTCCTTTGATATATTCTACATCTACTTTGTACTTAAAAGGAGTCATTTATTCTTCAATTTGAGCCATCAAGTGTTCCTGTCAAATTGGCTACAAAAATATTATTAGAGCTACAAAAACTTGTCCGAGCTGCCCAGAAAGTCACTATTTTTGTAATTGACAGATTTTTTCCTTTAAAGAAGGATTACTTAGCAAAAAGGGAACCACATTTTTTTTAGAAGAAATGTAAAGAGAGGAAATACAAGTTGGCAACAAGAGTTGGTTTTTCACTTTAAATTTTCTCTATAATCATGCATACACCTGTTCGTCCATGTTTATATATATATATTATATTATTACTTTTTATATAGAGAAGAATAAAATTCCTTGAGGTGGAAAAGAAGAAGAATTCTTCTCAACCATCATCAATTCTGAATTGTCTTGGAAAATTTTGACAAATTCTTCTTGTGTTAATGGCTTTTGATAAAGTCTATGTCAATGTCCATTCACTAACAGAGGAATTTTCTCTTCATAAATAGTCTTGATTCTAACTCCACCATTGTCAAGGACATTTTCAACCTCTTAAGGTCCAAGCTAGTGAGTTTGGAATTTTCCTCGGAAATTTTTGAACTTTGAGTCAAAGAGTAATCCCCAATCTCCTGGAGGAAATTTTCTTTCTTCAATGTACTTATGATGCCATATACATCTCTATTGTTGAACTAGGTTCGTCTTCTATAGGGATTCTTATCTTATTTCATCAAGCTCATTGAATTGTCCCATCGTTTTCTTTTGTGCTTTTGATAATTCAAGATCCAATTGGACTGTTGTTTTATAGGTCTAGATCTGGAACTCTATTGGAAGTAAAACCTTCTTCCCATAAACAAGTTCATAGTGAGTATGTTCTATAGTACTTCTCCATGTAATTCTATAAGCCCAAAAATATTCTGGAATATTTTTTTCCAACTCCTTCCTATGTAAGTGTACAATCTTGGTAATAATTTCTTCAATCACCTTGTTTGTAGACTCAACTTGTCCATTAGCTTCTGGATGATATGGAGTGGATTTATGATGCTTGATTTTGTACTTCTACATAAGTATCTACGCTAATCTGGATGTAAATTGTGTCCCTTGATCTGTTACAATTTCTCTTGGAAAACAAAAATGAGTAAAAATATCCTAAAAAATAAATGAAACTACAACATGTTCAGTAGCAAAAGGAAGTGATTTAGCCTCTACTAGGATATACATTTTTTGCATTGAAGGTGGATTTATTGGACCAACAAAATATAGTTCCCATTTTTCAAATCCTTCAATGAGTACTTTATGTTGTAATGGAATTTCATTTGAAAGAGTAGTCTTTCTTCTTCTCTAAAAATTGTCACATCTTTTAACATATTCCTTGGTATCCTTGAAAATGGAAGGCCAATAATATCCTAAACATAGGACCTTATAAGCAGTTCTTCTATTAGAAAAATATCCTCCACATGTTTCATCATGACATGCTTTAAGTATTTCCGGTATTTCATTTTCTCAAACACATCTTCTGATGATGAGATCTGGTCCCATTTTATATAATTCGTCACTTATCCATGAATAATATATGTTATTGTGAACTATCTTCCTCTCTTCTCTAGGATACAAATGAAATGGTATTTTGCTTGTAGCTAAATAGTTAGCAATATCTACGTACCAAGGTGATTTAGTAGACACTGCAAAAATATATTCACCAGGAAATTTATCCTCCACAGGTTGATCATTATTATCATTCTGAATTCTAGATTAAAAGTTAGCAATTTTATTTTATTTTTCGGGTCTATCTAGAATGGTGATGTTGAATTCTTGTAACAATAAAATCCATCTAGTGATTCTTCCATTAGTGATTCGATTACCCATGAGTTATCTAATGGAAGAATTGTATGTGTGAATGAGATTTTCATAACTAGTTATGTAATATATGAATTTGTTAGTGGCCTAAACTACAACTAAGAACACCTTCTCATTTATAATATAATTTAGCTCCATTTCAGTTAAATTTTTACTGGTGTAATAGATTCTGTAAGGAGTACAGTAATTTTTTCCCTAACACAACCCCTAAGGCTGTATCTAAAGAATAAGTTGATATATGGAAATCAAATTTCCAGTTAGGTCCTTTTCATATAGGTGCTTCAGAAATTTTATTTTTCAAAGTTTCAAAGGCAGCTTGACAATCAAAATCCCAATTGAATTCACAGTATTTGGTAAGTATTTTAAAGAGTGGAGATGCAATTTTTAGGAAGTTTTCTATAAATATTCTATAATATCCAGTAAAACCAAGAAAACTCCTAAGATCTCATGGACAATTTGGCACTGATAGTTTATAAATGACCTCAACTTCAGATGAGCCTACCTTAATTCCATCTTATGAAATATGGTGATCTAAAATGATCCTTTCATTAAAAATCATAAAACATTTATCATGAATTAATAAATGATTTGTTTATTTACATATTATTAGAATTTTTTTTTATAAATTTTCAAGTGCTTCGTTAAAAGAATCTTCATAAACTATGAAATCATCCATATAAACTTCCACATAATCATGAATAAGATCAGAGAAAATTTTGAGGAATTCTCTTAGGAATGTTGCCAAAGCATTTTATAATCGAAAGGGAAGTACTCAGTAAGCATAATTTCCCCATGTAAAGGTAAATGTGGTTTTATCTTGATCTTCAAGTGCTACTTGAATGTGATTATATCCACTAAAACCATCAAAAAATGAAAAATACTTTTTCCCTGCCAATGTTTTGAAGACATAATCTATGAAAGGAAGTGGAAAGTGGTCTTTTAATGTTTTTTTATTCAATTCCTTGTAATTGATAAATACTTTCCATTTCCCATTTTTCTTTGGAATGATTACTAGGGGTGAAACCCACTGACTGTATGATACTGGATAGATGAAATTTACATTTTGCAGTTTTTGTAATTCCCCCTTAACAATTTCTTTTAAATTTGGGTTCATTCTTCGTTGAGGTTTTCTAACATGTCTTGCACTTTTTTCAATGTAGATATGATGTATGCAATTTTTAGGATCAATTCCTCTCATATCAGTGTATTCCCATGCATAAGCAAAAGAATGTTTTTGTAAAAATTCTACCAGTTGATTCTTTTTTGTAATTCTTCCAGATTTTCATTAATATTCAAAGTTTTTCTTGGAAGAAATTATATTGAAGAATTCCTAAATTTCTCCATAGAGAGCAATGGTACCCATCTATATGAGAGATATTCATTTCGACTAAGATCATAATGGGAGGAAGATTCATTATTTTCTAGTAGATTTAAAATTTTGTCCTACTCTCTTACTTTTTCAGTAGTGAAAATAGGTTTTATATCATCTTCATCATCTAGCCATTCCTCGTTCTCTATTTATATTGTTGGTTTTGCAGGTGGGTATAATGTAAATTTCTTTGAAGAATTTCCATCTGATATAAACATGCCACCTGATCTACAACTGATGAAATGATTAGCTATAGCTAACCAAGGTCTTCCTAAGATTAATGGATGTCCTCCTAGATTATTCTTGGGTGTTAAGACCATGAAATCAATAGGATATTCACAAGAATCTAAGGATACACAAGCATCTTCCAAGATACCATTACGTTTAATTACAGAACTATCTGCTAATTGTAATAGTGTTGGTGTGTTTTGAAGTTTAGGAAGCCTAAGTGGAACCACAACTTGTTTACTCATTATGTTTATGGCTGCTCCTAGATCAATCTGTTTGTTTGATATTTCAATTCCATTGATGTGGATTTTCACAATGGGGCTCCCAGGATCTAGATATTTTTGGATTTTTGTTTTCCCCATCATGATTTCTATAATTTTCTCGACTAATTGAATTATTTTTATATATTTTCTTTTTCTTCCATATCTTTGAGTAATTAATTCATTAATTCTTTTCGTAAAGATTGGTATTTCTTTTATTAATTTCAATAAAGGAATTTTTATACAGACATTTCTTAATTCATCTATCATATTATAATCAGGAAATGTGATTTGTTTTTCTACTCCTTCATCAATTTCAACCATTCAGGAAATGGTGGTCTAACAGATACCAAGGGTTGTTCTATAACAAGAATATTTATTGGAACATTTTCTATTTGATTACTCTCTTTCCGAGGGAGAGAGATTTCTCCCTCTTCAAATTGATTCTTAAGTTTTTGAATATTGTTCCTTGCTTCTTGAATAACAATTGGGGGTTTTATTTGCAATACTCTTCCAGATCTTAATTGAACATTATTTAGATCTAGTGAAGTTATTACATAGGTTTGAGGATTTTTCCCTTGTAGATTGTAAACAGGTTGTTGTTGTGACATCTTATTATTGGGATTAGGAAGTGGTTGAGTAGGTAATTGATTTGATTTTTGTGCAAATTGTAGGGAGAGCTATGGATTTTTATTCTAAACTTGGACTTGAGGTAATTGATTGGCTTGAGGAATTTGATTAGTTTGGGGCAAGAATTGTGGTGGAAAATTAGGATAGGATGGTGAATATTGCTGATATTGAGCATAAGCCCCATAAGGAGTTTGCCATTCTTGATTCCAATATTGTTATTATGGCTGACCCTAAGGCTGTTAGGATGGATTCCAATTATTTTGTGGAGACTGAGAAAATTGGTGTGATATAAAGCCTTGTAGTTGATTTGTTTGAGAGTGCTGCCATAATCTCTTGGCAATAAAGTAGAGGGGGTCTACTTGTTCTTGTATCCCTTCATCATTAAATATTTCCTTTAGACCAATTAAAGAAGGACACTCCTCAGTATCATGGTTATCTGCACATAGGGCATAAGTTTCTATAGTTTGTGAGTCTAGAGGACATTCTCTTAGGGTATGCTTCTTTAGACATTTAGGACAAAAAATGGATAATGCAGCATTTTCAAATTTTTGCTTGTTAAGTATTTTAAGGGCGTCTATTTGTTCACTTAGACTCCCTAAAATATTTGTCTTGAAAGTATCAAGCAAGCTTCGTAATTCCACCCTACTCACTATCCCAGTAGTAGATTTATTGATTCTTTAGAAGAGAGGGTCTCTAGGACTTTTTCCAACTCGTTCTTTACCCCTTCAGATATGTACACATAAATCATAGATATATGCAAATGGTAATTAAGAAATATCTCCTTTTCCTATTAAGTGAAGGACATCGATCCATTCAACTTTGATATCTTTAAGTAGGAGGGCTTTCAAAGTTTCCTTGTCCATATTATCTATTTTTTCTTTTTTAATATTATAGACAAATCTCTTTACTGAGTCTTCAATATTTTCATCTTCCTTTTGTGTCATTTTGAAGACTTCATCTTTAATGTTATGAGGCATACAATAATCTCGATATTTTTGTAGGAAAGAGTCTTTCGTTTGTGCCCATGTTCTTATAGAATTCATCCCTACACTCATGAACCAATTTAATGTTGAATCCTTTAAGGTAGTAGGGAACAATTTCTGTTTTTAAGCATCATGGAGATAATCATATGTTCTACATAATACTTCAAATTCGAAGAGAAATGTCTCTGAGCCTTCACTTCTTTTTCTCTGGAAATTAGGAAGAATAGAAGGTGAAATATTTTTCATTGTGAGGGTTGTATCTTCATAGAAAATAGGAAATCCAAAATGCTCTTGATTTCCTCTACCTATACCTCCTCCTCTATTTCTCTCTCCACCTCCTCCTCTACCTCTACCTCCTCCAATCCTATTTTCCTCACCATTAACATTGTGGACCTCACCTCCCCCTTCTTTAGCCATGACAAATTCCTCATAATTAAACTAAGGTTCTTCTAATTCTTATGGTTCCTCTATCAATGGGTAGAAAAAATAAGTTTCTTGTTCCTCTTCTTCAGTCGGAATTTCTAATACTTCTCCTAGAATTTTTTAACTAGTGGAAGGTAGAAAAACTAATCTTGTAGTTGCGGATGTAGGATTTTATTCAATTACCGCTTCAGTGGATGAAGTAGGTGAAGTTCTGGATTGGATTTAAGATCTTGAGACTTCAGGAAGTGTTTTTCGACCTCCAAATGGAATTCAGGTTTGAGTAGGTGGTGTGGAATTTTGAAGTTGTGGTGAAGTGACTGGATTTGTGGGAATTAAGCTTCCTTCTCGTCCTACAAATCTACGTCTAGAGTCTCTATCCCTATGGATATCATGTTTTCAGTTGATGATTTTTATTTTTATTTTTTTTTTAACTTATATTTGTACTTCCCCAACAATAGTGCAAAAATGTTTAGTCAATTTAATGTTGGTAGAATTGAGGCTTCTGTGATCCGTCATATTTATAAGAAAAGCTTCAGCGTAAATCACATGAGAGAGATCTTTGTCGACGCGTTTCGAACCAACCAGTGTGGTTCATCGTCAGGACAAGTTGAAGAAACAGAACCAGCATAGCATGTTAAATAGTCTGAGCAGAAATTCCAACGGCTAGTTTAACGGTTAATTTTGCCCGAAAGACCCTAGTCAAAAAATATATTTTTTTATTATTATTATTGTTATCATAATTGTAATTAATATTATTATAATTTATTTTATAGAAAGAAGCTAAATTAGGTCCAGGTTATATAATTTCATGGATAATCAGAAATTAATTAATTTAAAATAATATTGCAATATATATAAATTAAATATTATATGTATTAATTTATATTTATAAATATAAATAAATAAATAAATTAATTAATTAATTAATATATTTAATTTCATATATATATATGTCCTAATACAAATATTAGGTTTATACGTATTAATATTAATTAATATATTATATATGGGACTATAAATATTAATATTAATTAATTAATCTATAAATAACTCAATAAATAAAATTAATTTATTTATTAATTTACTAATATATTTAAATATATATATGTCCTAATGAAATATTAGGTTGTGGTTATACCATATTAATATAAATTAATATATTTAAATGAGTAATTATAAATATATTAATAAATTAATTTATTTATTTATCAATATGTTTAAATTAATATATATAAGTCCTATAAAAAGTATTAGGTTGGGTTATACGTATTGATATCAATTAATATATTATATATGGGACTATAGATGTTAATAGTACTAAATGTATATAAATTTAAAATTATAATATTAGGAGTAGATCTTTAAAAAGTAATCTATTAACTTATTATTAATAATAAAACCTATAAAAGTAAGTTAATTTATTATTGAATTGTTATTTGATTTAATATTATTATTTTAATTATTGTTATAATATTATTAGAATAATTTATAAATAATTCTAAAGGGAACCCTAGATCGAAAGAGGAAGAGGAAGGATCGGAAGGCACTAAGGAGAACGACGCAAGCTTAAGAACAAAGGGGCGTGGGGGAGGGGGGGAGAAACACTAAGAAGACAGGGCGGGGATCCAACACCTACTTACCTTCCAGCCATCATCTCTATTGAGATTGTTAGGCCTCTTTTCAATTTCTAAAGCTTCCCTCAACTTACGATGATGGAATTGAGCCACCTTGGCTATAACTTTGGCCTCCTCAATACATACGTGATGACTAGTCTTGTCCACATGCTCCGCTAAGGCCGAAGACTTTGTTCTCCCATGTCTCAGGTCAGCTGCATGCTCGCAGATTCTTTGCTGAATGGAGCGCCCTGTTTCTCCTATATAGGGCGTCCCACAAGAGCAAGGAATCATATACACACCCTTCATGTCCATAGGGTTAACAGGATCTTTTACCGACCGAAGGGAATTACGAATGGTTTTGAGGGGTCTGAAGGTTGAGGGAATAACAAACCTACTGAGGATTCGAGCTATCTTATTTGGTCCCCTGGATATAGGGAATATTGACACCTAGATGGCGCTCCTTAGGTTCTTTCTTCTTAAGCGCATTTCTGGAGGCTTTAAGGAAAGCTTTTCGACCTAGGTGCCTACTATATCCGTTTTCCACAAAGACATCAAGGAGGTGGGATCTCTCTTTCTCCAGGCTCTCATTATCTGAAATCCTGAGGGCACGATTAGGGCATAATTTATCGACTAGGGCAGTTAAACTGATGAAGTATAAGTGCATTGTATATGCTAGAAGTTATTTATGTCATTAAGGTGTTTATGTTATGGTTAATGTCTAAATATAGAATCAATATGGAGATGATGTTACTATCTATATTAGAGTATTGTCCCCGAGATTTCTTAGCTGGTTATTCTAAAATTAACCTTAATTAAATAAAACTTGTGGGATGGATGAACAATGATCCTAACTCTACTCTGTTAGACTGTTTTTTGTTATGTTTGGATTTTTATGCTCCAACCAAACTAGACTAACTGCAAAAGCATAAAATGATATAAAGGAGATCTACTTTATTGATTTGGTAAATTAAATATAGTCGAATTCAGTTGCTAAGAAAATACTATCACTCCTAACTATTACAACTTCACTCAATGCAAATGTAAAAACAATAACGATATTAATAAGCTATGAAAGAACCAAACTGTGAAATGAAATGAATGAATTATACTAGGTAGAAAGAAAATGAAAAGATCAAGTTATGCTAGGTATAAAGCAAATGAAATGATGAAGATGTGCTAGGTATAAAGCAAATGAAATTACTGATGCAGATGTCAATTTAATCGCAAAATCCATTCGATTGCATCTTAAAACATAAAATAGAGCATCCATAATTTAATTCTAAGAAACCAAAGAAAATCTATTTGGAATGAGTCAAAGAATTGATCTGCATGCAGGGGCCCTCCACGAGGTAGTCAACAAATTTAATTAGAGAAACATGAAATGTATGAACCAAGATTTATAAATTGGAAAATAGTTTTAACAGGATGCCTTCAAAATTACATATAGCGGCGCGCACCAAAACACAGAGCGGCCATTGTTATTAGAACATTTTCTTAATGAACAACACGAGTAATAGAAGCCTAAGTATCTTCATTACAATCCTTATCAAACCAAATCATATCGCTTAATCAATGATTTTCTATTTGGAAGAGCAAATCGATAATTTTTCATGAAACTCAAACTCTGTTTTGGCATATTATCTTATAGTTGATTGTCATGGTTGACCGCGTTACAGTGCGATTTTATTGATGGATTGGTTCGAGTAAAAAGGAAGAAATCCTTTATGGGATCATTCTTCATTTACTCATTTATTCCTTTGCCGAGATGGCACACTCGAACCTTGTCAACAATGGAAGTAGTTGTATATCTATGGATTAGCTACAGAATTAGGTCAATTCCATAGCTAAATGCAAACTTTAATAAAACAATAAGGTTTATGGACAAAATATGTAAAATAGGATATGTAAGTGCTTACCTTAATGAAATCTCATATTTATTGCATTTATTTAGATGACAGGTATAGGAAAAATGAGCAAAGATGAGAAAAAATGGCATCAAGGTAAAGAGGTTCTTATACTCTACAATTATTTTTAGAAATAATTGAAATTAATGATTTTTTTTTAAGAAAACATGGAAGCTTAGCCCACTTGTGAATATTGACCCCTAAAATATTTTGTGCCTCTGTTTGTGGAACACTAATGCCCCCTTTTGAGGATCTCATCACTTGAGAAGAAGATCCCAAGCCTCCTCCTCTTGGCCTATAAATTCAATCACAGACCAGATGGTTATGGAGGACTATTGAAGGTAAACTTATGTTGCTAAAATAGGCCTAGAAGGCTTGTTATCTAAGGAGAAGATTTGAGACCATTGGAAAGAGCCATACTTCATCAAGGCTAAGGTTGTGTTACTCCTTCATCTTTGAGATTAATAAAAGATATTATAGCTTTCCCATTGTATTATTCAATGGAGTTTATACATTATTTTTTTACTTCATTTTTCCATTGATAATGATATGAGGTACTAGTTCACTTGATCACTAGCACGGGTTTATTGATTCGTTCATCTATCATGTGCCTTTGATCCTTTTTTGTTACTATGTTTGGAGGTCTAGATTTTGAGCATTGAGGTGTTGCATAAAACCATAGAGAGGATCTTCGTGAGGCATTTTTCTTGAATCGTATGGATTTCATC